>JAHWFP010071420.1:11265-38188 GCA_023313725.1 Lithobius niger
TTATTACTATTGTTATTATTATTATTGTTGTTATTATTATTGTTGTTATTATTATTGTTGTTATTATTGAACATTGAACAATCATATGCATATGAAATACTGAAAAAAAATTATTTCAGTGAAGAACACAAAACAAAAATTAAGCGATCTGTAAGGAACAATAACAACTGGTTGGTTGAACCAAAATAGAGAAATTCTTATGGAAAAAGAGGCAATAATTATCTTATTCCATACAATTACAATAAACTGCCGGTAGCATTAAGAAACATCAAAAGATACAGTGTAATGGAACGAGAGATAAAAAAATGGATAATGAATAAATAAAAATAGAAAGTGTGATGATAAATAATACTAACATAATGAGTAAATCACTAACACTTCAATATGTATAATATGTATAATAATATTATAATTTCAAAAGGTTATATTTGTAACTTCTTTATTGCTTGCACATACAAGTCATAATTGACTTCGTGCTTGTACTGTTTTTCAACAACATTAGTACAATAAAGCAGATTATTATTATTATTATTATTAAAAAGGGCAGTGGAAGAAAAGTATAAAGGATTTCTTCTTTCTTGATGACAAATAAACAAATAATGTACAAAATTGTCCTTGAAATATCCAAAATAAAAATGTATAAGTGTTTTTTTTTGTAATGTATTAATGTATTATTGTTGCAAACAACTCATGTGGGGTGTATGTCTGGATGTATAATTTAAAACTGTTTTCTAGATTATTGTTTTTAAAAGAAGTACAAACTGTTTCAATGCAGTTTCAAGGGTTACAATTGTAACTCTTTGTGAAGTAAATTATTGTTATTATTATAATCCTTTCCATTGATGGTGACATTTTCAAAGGAGAACCACTTTCTTTTTACTTTGACAATAACAATTATGTAAACGCTTATATGTTTATGTATAGCGGTATAGATACGTCGTTTCTTAATGTCAGAAACGGTTTTACCTATGAGAGCTTCCCGAGCAGATATTGTTCATTCCCTTTTCATGTATCCCTGGTGGAAAAACAGCATTGTGAGAATTGAACTAATATTTTCTGCTAATTTACCCTTAACCATTACTGTGCTGACTCTCGGTGAACACGAAGCCTTATTGGTAATTGTCGATAGAAGAAAAGTCGAATGAATACCTCAGACATCAAGGCCATCTTGAGACTTTAGGTGAGCTTCGTTTTTGGTTATCTTTTCTGCAAATCGCGTGCTGAAGCTTTGAGGATGGTCGTCATCAATTTGGACATTTGTGACTGATCTGGCAGTCACTGGTTCGCAATGGGCACCTGCAAATATTTCGACCTTTAAGGCCTTCTGCCCTTGCCATATTCAACCATTCATTACTTCAGTGTTTTAAGAAGTCGTGGACTAACGACGTTCACTTTCGATCCTTCAATACTCTAGCGTTTGGCCATTATTGTAATTACTTCATTTTAATGAGGTGTTTGGGGCATTCTGCCATTGTTGTAGTTACTGTTCTTAAAACCAAGACAAACCCAGACCAGTTTTATACAAATTTTTAAAGGCTCTGTTCCAATGCAATGAATTGTGAAACTGCCAGAATTGTTTGTTTTTATTTTTTCAATATTTTATTTGTGTATTTATTTTATTTTTTAAAATTTAGTTTACTTCTTTTTTTATTGTAGGCCTATGGTTGGTTTGTGCTTGCCTATAAATACTCGTGACAATTACATAGTCCTTCGTTTTGGTCATTTATTTCAAGAAAATGAATCACCGATACTTAGTCTGCAAAAAGACGTTCGCCTGGGCCAGGTGGTTATCCAAGCAAATAAAACGGTGCTACAATGCCTAATCCTTTATTTTCGATACTTGTGGTGATTTGTTTACCACGGATATCAACCTACAATGTTACTGCCGACTTCATTTCATAACCTGCACCATCTATACAAACACTTCAAAACGGAAAATTCGTTCATGCAACACAATGGGCTCCACAATTTTTCGGTCTGCAAGAAAATGTTGGACCTTTGCACGTCCGAGCCTATGCCTGCAGTAACTTATTCAAACCTTTTCTTTACGACAAGCCCACATCTGCTCTCAGTGTTGATGGATATTTCAATTCCTTTCGCTTTTACCTGAGTCACTTCTTTGCCATGTTACAAGGCCGCACTGTTATAGAAAAACTTGGGCCTGACGGTGAGGTCGTAACCATGCCCGTGAACCTGTACAGTGTAGTTTTGTTCATGCTAACTCCGGATGACAAACAAAGTGCAATTAATGCTGCATTTCTAAAATACTCCATCAGTTGGATGTGTTTTACAATTACAGCCATGGTTAGGTAGTGACAAAAATTGAGCGTTGCAATGTTCATGTGGGCAAGTACACTCCTCAGTCTGGTGAGTGTGAAACTAGTTTATTGGACAAATATTTAGTGGGTAAATATGTCGTGGCTAACGTGAAGTGTTTTAATAACAAGTGCTTCGGTAACTCCATTTAGGCTGGACTCTATCCAGTCCCTCATAATCCGTGCATAGTCGATAATCATACACAATATGAAAACATCCTTACTTAACTGGTTTGAATAGCCAGTTTGAACCACAAAATAATATTGCCATTTTCTTAGACGAATTTTTGTCCCCTTCATCTAAGTAATCATGTGAAATTTCCTGAGGTGAAGCTACTCTTGTTATGGGGTAGTACTATTGCTACATCAAGGACTTTAGTCGTTGAATCATACTGAAAATACGAGACACATTAGACCATATTGCCTTTCTCTGTTTCATCACGTCGACTCTCTAAGCGAACTCCAGACTGTTTGCAGTTCTTACAAAGTCCAACATACAGTTATGCCCAAGAGACCAATCATTTAGTATACACGCTATGATAGTCAGGCACGTCAACCCCATGACATGTATGCAGACTTTGAAACTGTATTAACACCCATGAGCGCTGTCAGCCAAACCCAGCATGTTCTTGTACTCTTAAAGCACAATAGCACGTCGCTTATGGATTTGAATGTTTTCTCATTGGTCCTTGTGGTGAAGTTCCTTCAAAACGTGCATATATGGGAAGATTGCACAGATAAGTTTTTTCAAGGTGATAGAGAACGACTACGACGTTAATTTAGTATATTAAGTCTGAAATTGTGCTAATGTTACTCAGTGACAAAGATTTCAGAACCTTTACCACGGCAACGCATTGTCATATTTATGATAAGCCATTAAGGCATGAGACCATTCTACCTTGCCGGGCACTACATACAGGAGTGGCCTACAAATGAGTTTCCATTAATACATAACTTGAAAAAATTTGCTTGCATATATTCTTGTGATGTTTAAAATATTTCAGTTATACAAAGACTTCCATAATACTGCAAAATGCCGAGCGTTTCATGGACTCTTATCCATTTTTGTTGTTGTTCCTAGCTAATTTGATAGGGACTATTCGCGAATTTCCCATTTCAGAACGCGTTTACCCCACCCATCATCAGTTATTGCGGTGGAAAGGGGTTTACACGACCGATTTTAGTAAGTTTGAGGAAATCAGCTTCCACCCAAAGATGCTTTTTACTCACATCTAACTAACAGTAACATTATGGACAAGGATTATTCTTAGCCCCATACCATCCGGGAAGCTACTAATTGCACTACACTAGGTCCCTACCATGGCGTGTACGATTTAGTAGATGTTGTGTTGCTAGCTGACTGCATTTTAGGACCACTTGCATAAATCAGTATCGTTTGGACCCGTGCCATTTTTATACGTTACCTGGTTTAAGTTGGCAAGTCGTTCTTCTTATGATGGAAGCTTGGCTGTAGTTGCTTACCCCTGTTGACATGATTGTATAATTCATTTAGTACAGAGATATGGAGCGGGGTTTCCATTATTCCTAAGCGGTATCCCAAAACGAATAATTCACTTTTACCTGACCTTGACCCTACTAAACCGACTACTTGCATCGTCTGCTACGACTCAACAAACCTATGCAGCTGTTGTTTAAGTAAGCCATACCTTATTCAGGCTTTGTGGCAGACTAAAGACGTGTTGGCATCCTTAGATGAACTCAGTTTACCCGAAAATAGTACAACTAGTTATCTGTTGCAGGTCGACTTGCAATACCCAAACACGTTACACGATGCACATTGCACACGCTAATTATACCTTAGCTGCAGGAAACATTGAAATAACGTGTGACATTTTGTTACCATTTAATGAGAACCAGAGTAAAGGAAAAAGGTCTTTTGGCAGAGTGCGACGGACAGATAGATGGCAGCCCCAATATAAGCCAGACCACCATTTTCCAAAATGGTTACCGGAAATGGAACCAGAAAAATCATTCTTTTGAATCATGTCTCTACCTCTCTTGACCTGAACCGGAAGTGACGCCATTTTCCAAGATGCTGCCCTTCCACTTCATGTTTCATGTTTCATTTTCCGATTTCGGTTTCCAGTTTCAATTTCCGGTTCCTAGTTTCAATTTTCTCGATTTAGTTTAGATTTCCTGCGTCGTCGACTTTATGATGCCCTAAAGAATTTGTAAATTGATGGCATCTACCTTGGGTATACCGTATTGAAGGCTGCCACCTAGGTCACTTTGCAAATTACCACAATTTTATATGTTTTTTAAAGATGAAGCATAATTGTTTTAAATAACTAGGGATACTGCCATTGGCTTCCATTTTGCCAAATCTGCCACCACATATCGATGGGTTGAATTGAATGGGATATAGGAACGGAAGGTAAGGGATTAGGAAAGACAACAAAGACTTTCCAACATGATTCTGCCTAGGCTTCATTATCTGACAGAGCCCATGATGTCCATGATGTCCATGATGTCCATGAGTCCATGTGTCCACGGGCCCACGACTCCACAGTTCTACGAGTCCGTTTGTGTAGGAAAGGGTTGATGGATGGAAGGGTAGGAAATAAGGGTGAATGAGAGTAAACGTAGGATGCTAACGGTCAAGTTGCCTTCATCTTCTCTGTTACACATTTAGTTCTCTTCACAACCGCATCTCTCGCTCTTGCTTCCTTCTTTCGGTTTTCTGTCTGTGGTGCCATTTGATGGACTCACTTTTGTTTAACAGATTTTAATGCTGTTTGGAGAAGTAAAGTGTAGGATTGATACCTAATGTAGGGGAAGAGGGAGGGTTGATTTGAAAGTCGGGATTAGTTAAGCAAATCATAAAACATTCTCAGAATTAAATTGAGCTTGAAAAAAATCAAATCAAGCGCGTATTTTAAAACGTTTACATGGCTGATAATCAGATTCAGAGAGATATTTTTAAACACAAGTTTCCAAAGCATTAATTTCACAAAGCAATTCACAATTCGGTTTGCAACTTTCCATAAATTGAAGAAAGCACAACTTTAGCATTAAGAGTATGAAGCACAAATTCTTGAATGCGCGAACTTGTCCTACCAATGGCTTCCTCTTCTCCAATATGGTTGCAAGAGCAAAAGTCAAACGTGATTGTCATTCACCATTAAAAACAAGTGGACAACGCCTACTCTTAGCCTAGACTGAATATTGGGGAGCAGAGCAAGCTGCAAAACCATGTCCACGTTGTCCCTTCCAAGTGAAAAGATCTTAAAAAGATGTTAACAACATTTCAACTTTGGTTTGACTGAGTCCGGGTAAATACCCAGCTCAGTCCGAGTAATATATTTTTGACCCGGCTCAGAATAGGGAAAAATTCGACCGAGTACAAACAGGGTAATAATTATTTGTTGAAAAAATTATTGGTATTTTCATAGTTTCATTTTACCTTTTGGAGAAACCTACAACTACTTTCACACAACGGATATTCATTAAGATGCACAGAAAAATTCATATAAATGGCTCTATCAGCATCATTTTTTCTAATTACGGGTGGTAATGAATTAAAATTAATAATTTCCATTTTGAGAAAACGAAATTCGGCGTTATTAAGCTACTTAACGTTGTTCTCACCTGACCAGCGATAGTGTCAATGTTTGTAGGCTGCTTTTCCGTTTTAGGTTGGCGTTGTGGTTGCTCTTTTAATTTTTTAATATTTTGAAACTTAATGTTTCTCGGGATTTTCAACGACGAACTAAGCACAAGCATCCCCGTGAACTCTGAATGGAACCATGGTGCCATGTTGAAATCGTGCCAAACAAGATGTTTCATATGGGATAATAAGCGACACTTACAACCAGAAAACGATTTTCTGAAACACCAAAAGCGCATTTAAATTTTAGTACGTGTTTTGAAATTGGACATCACTGAACGTTTTTGTTAAACTGAAGAACTGAAACGATTTTTCAAGTGTAAAGCAACAATACACTTTCTGTATGTCAGTTGTGCTAAATTACGTTAACCAAAACAAAGCTTCATGAAGTTGAGACCGCCGCATGCATACGACACATATACAGGCTTGCTTTCCCATACCCCAAATTGAAATTTCATTGACTGTACTGCGGTGGAAGCACACCTTTAATTTATGTAGGGCTAATGGAAATTAGTATTATATACTTCATAACTTAATATGCTTTTCCAATTTATTTTTATTTGATCTTTCTTAAACCTGACAGAAGTCTATTTTGGGACCAAAGTAACCAAACTGCATTTTATTTTTCATTATTTTCACTTTATTATTAAAACAAAAAATTACTGGTCAATTTTATTTTTGACTTCACTTTATTTAATACGTAAATATTGATAAATTTCTAGATTTTATATGTTGGTTTCATCCTTTTGTTTTGCTTTCGTCCACTTTTATTTTGCTTTCGTTAGTTGTTATACTCTGAGCAATACAAAACTGAACGAAAGCAAAATGAAAATAACAGAAAGTAAAAAAAAAGAGAACAAAACCAAAGTAAAAAAGCTGTATATTAAACTTTAAAGAAATAATTGGAAATCTTCGACCCGGTTCACTACTCGAACTTGGCTCGGCGGGTATTCATAATTGCTCGGACTAGGCTCGGACTCGGTTTTTGCACCCCATTTGATCCCTAATTTTAACTAAAAAATAAAATTAAGCGCAAATGTACAAAATAAACTATAAAATCACAGCTTGGTGTAGTGAATTAAAAATAAGGGTCATACATAAAATATGTTAAGGGGCATTCCAACATTCTCAGGTGTGCAAAGGTCATAGGCATTCTCGTGTCATGGTGACGTCATGTCGCATGACATGTCATTTGTACACGCTTTGATTTATTCCTTTCATCATCCATTTTTCTCGCCTCCACTTTTTGTCTAGCGTCATTTGACCAAGCTATAATTCCTTCCCTTCATCATCTCTCTTCCTTAACTATCACTTATCACCTTTCGTCATTCGACCCCTTTTTTGCTTTCAACCCGTTTCTTCTTCTCCTTAGGACCAAGTGCATCCGATCTGTCTCATTCCAACTGTCACTTTCTAGTCTTCGTTTCCTCCACCCACACGACCAGATCCATTAGCTTCACCAACTCGTACTTCCATGCTTCTTCAGCATCCTCCTTCATCTTCTTTATAGTGTCTACTTCGACTCAGAGCTCGGTTGCTATGCTCGCCTTCTCCTACTGCTCGTCACTAACAATGTCGACAGCTGAGTTGGAGTCGTCTTCGTATTCCCTCCAGGTACCAGAGACTACATAGCCGATTGCTAGGGTATGTTCTCCGTCATCTAGGTTGTACCTATTGTCATCATACGGTGATAGCGTAGACTTTATTTGCATTGTTGATGCCACCTAGCTGATGCTGGATTTCTTTACCTAGCACCCCTTCTGCCTAAGTGTTGTTCTTTTAAGGGCTACATTGTATTTTTCGAATATTAGGTGTGTGTTGACGAATGCCCCCTGTATTCCTTTAGCCTTCTTGGTCGTTCCTTTCTTGGCTAGAGTTCATTTTTTATGTCAAGCAGACAAACTTCAAGATGGGTGTGCCTTTCATTTCGTCTTTCATTTCCCAGAACTTGTTCGTTGGTGTTGTTGTAAAGAGGATGGTCCTGTCGGTAATAACTCATGCCAAAACGGTCATAATCAAGTTGGATATGCTCGTACACTCCGTCCATCGTGATTTGATGCCATTGACTACCAGAATCGGTAAACAGCACGTTGGTACAATTCCCATACTTGGGACGAACGTAGTCATATTGGAATTCGAACATTGCAGGCTTGCTGAGTTCCAAAATAATAACATAGAGTAGGTTGGATGGTCGCACTAAAAGCTTATAATGCAGTGGTTGATCTGCACAAGATCTTCATGAATGATTCTGAATGAATAGGCGAGAAGTAGGGAGTTGTATTTGATGGCTCTTTTGATGTCTGTGCTTTTCGTTTATTTTCTAAAGTTTTTCAAAAGACCAAATAATTCAGAAGTTTAAAATAATCATTCTCGAAGGGTGTTGCCAATCACTGTCTTTTGTGGTGTTAATTTTGATGTACCCTCTTATCTAGGGTTCCTGATTGAAAGCTAGGTTCCTTCGAATGTGCCTGAGCATCAGAACACGTTGAATGTAAAATATTAAAGGTCTGTAGAGGATATGAGTGGGTTACGTACCTCTTTTTTTGGAGTAGATTGGGGCGAGCTTGATTTTGGGTTTGAGTGTCTGCCCAAATTGCCTGCCCTCTACTTTAAACAGGAAGAAACGAACTCTTCAACTAGAACTAGCATCTCGGGATCCATGGGCTAGTCATTTTTAGCCTCGTATAACTCGAAGGGATACACAAGATCAACCTCGAGAATGTATCCTGTGTCAGAGTCGTCGGGAAAACTCGTCACATCAAAAAGCAATATTTTCTCGAAACCTGTCGTAAGGAAGAACTTGGCTCATTGCAAATCTATACAGGTTCTTGATGTTTAATTCTACTATGTATGTGGGATATTTTTTGGATTGAAGCAGCTCTCGGGCAGATATTTGTTGTTAGTTTGCACGCATCTCTTTGCTACATGGGAAACTCTGCCTCGGATACCTAACCTGATCAAGTTGTGTTTCGAAGCATGAATGAACAGTTCCAAGTTGGGCCATGTTGAACTCAACAGGGCTGCCCAATTAAATTCGGAGTCAAGATGTAAGAGCAAGGGTCCAACCTATTGTATTCGAGGCGAGTTTTCTGAAGCTTAGGAATAGGTTTGCCAGCAGGAACATGTCATCAATCTGGTAGATTTTGTGATGTGCACCAAATGTCTTCATCTTCATCTTCAACCACAGATGCAGTGCACACACATACTGATCGCCCATCTATCCTTTCTCCTTCAGTGTGGAGTAAAAAGTCCCCATAGGTGGTAAATATTCCTGTTTGAAAACCGGCATGTCTTTGATGTATTCGTTGGGGGAACATGTTTTTTTGCGTAAAGGGATTCAGAGCAGTCTCTCGAGTTTTTCTTGGTGAAGAAAGCGGACTTCAGGCTTGTGTCTAGGACAGACTTTTGGATTGGGAACGTACTGTCGGCATTCCTGTAGTTTTTGACATGTCTAACGAAGCATTCAGAAATTTGAGGCTATCTATAAACTATACCTTTACGCCATTCCTAGCAGATTTGATGTTCATGCTCATGAAACGTTTAGCATTGCGCCCGAAAACCTCAACCTTCCGTGTTAACCTGCTCACGGCCGGTACTGAGAGTTCTTATTGTACCTCTCAAGAATGTGAAATACGACTTGGATGGTGTGTTGATCCCTCGACTCAAGTCACATTTTAAGTGAGCAGCTACCCTGTAATTGCCACTGCTTACGTGGCAGTGATCCCTAAACATTTGTAGCACCTTTTCCTTTCGGGTTGGTACAAATGGTTAGTCTCATGTGTTAGCAAAATATCTTTAGAGAGTCTTCTACCAAGTAATTCTCATGCCTAATGATCTCGATGTCCAGGCTCACCACGATGAAACTGAAGCAACAGGGTGCATGCGGCAGATTTCTTTATCTAAGTCTTGGAAGGATTGGGTTGAGTGGTTTCTACGGGGCGGAAGAGGCACTCAAAGTCCGAGTTTGTGTCAAAGTTGTTCTATCGGTTTAAAAATCGGAAGTTAAAAGAATTTTCTCCGGGAATCTTGAACTTGAGTGCTTGATCGAGCTTGAGCTTGATGCATTTTGCTTGATGTTCGGATAGAAGCCAGCTCATGCCAAAGCTATCAAAATAGTTCCTTACAGTAGAACCTAGCATGAGAGTCAGAACCTCGTTACAGAAAAGTTGGTCGATGTCACGATGGTGCAGTAATGAGTGTTCAGTGCTTCCGAGCCCAAACCCTCATCATCCGTCAGTAGCAGTAGATTGCTTGGATACCCTCTAATGTGATTTGAGACTCGGGTTGTGTACAATCTCTCGTCACGGTTAAAACCTGTAACATTGATGCCGAGATCATTGTCTTTACAATTTTTTTAATTTGGATTTAGTTGGATAGCTAAGCATTGTACTATCAAGCATGTCCTCGTGCTCTTCTTAATCTTTTGGGTTGATGTTTTCCATTTCCAAGCCAGCACCCAATATGGAAAAGAGGAAGCACTTTTTGTCATCTGCATTTTGGGTGTTAACCATTGCTCCCTTCTTACTGCTGAGCACCTCTGGAAGGGGGAAGTAGCAGGGAAAACCTATTGGTTGATATTTAACTACTTGATGATAAGGTTGTACGCAGGCGATATGACCCAACCGTTTCCTCTATCTCCGAATGCATCGATGGAATGCTTGATCTTTGTAAAGGCTTTGTCCAGAATAGTGGGCACATAGTTAGGGTTATAGAGCTCGGTATACCAATCTCAGCCATGGTTGTGTCCCAGACAAACTCAAATCCCAGGTTGGTCTGGGCCATAGAGGTCACAGGTTGGTCCAGACAAACGATTAATAGAGCTTGGATAGGAGAAACTGCAGGGGGTCACGGAAGAAGATATCGTCGACTCCACCCAATGGCACTCGTACTGGCGATGCTGAAGCCCTTCACTTCACACTAAAGGGATAACAGCATTGCACCCAGTCGAATCCTGCAGATGATCAATGAAGCAGCCACATTCCTTACGTTGGGTTGGGTGATGAGAGCTGATGTGGTTTCATAGCTGTTGTTGAGATGGGAACACCTCAGCACAGAATACGCATGTAAACGATGCATTTACGGACATGTTTGTATCTAATGATAAGAAACCAAAAACGAGCTGTTAACTCTTTATATATTGGAAAAAGAATTTGAGATTATACAAAATGGTAACTCTTTATACAGGGTGGTGCAAAGTCTGGAGAAGCCTACTGTCATTCCAAATGTAATAAGAGGAGAACTGGGAGGAGAGGAGTACATACATGTTCAATGATCGAGGGACATGTAAATATGCTAGGTTGAATGACCTTTTTACAGTCGTTCAAGGTTATCACGATGTTAAATTTTGAACTACATTTCGTAGAATAGTAGTGTAAATTAAAAAGTTGTTGAAAACTGTAAGCTAATGCCAAAGCAAAAAAAGAATGAAAATCGAATCATTAAGGTAGGAGTTATATTTTAGACAATTTAGTCATAATAGCTTCACTGCATGTCTTCATGATGTCCAGCAGAGAAGTCGCTACACCAAAACGAAATTATCGCAACAGAATGGTATACAGATACAAGTTTTTTTCTTACCTATCCAGAAACGTTTGGTGCGTTTTCCACAAAATTGGAAAGTGGTTTCCGGAGGCATACATACGTTCAGTTACATTTGGGGAAGGGGAAATCTGTAAATGTTTCCTTGAGTAGGGGGGAAGCGACAAGACAGATTAAGGGTTTTATGCAATGTTTTTTATTTAAAGCAAAGGGAGTTAGTTAAGTTTTATTATCAGTCATGTCATTCTTGTATTGGAGGACAGAGAGTACTTGCCCAAATGAGTGTTGCATGTTCACTTTCTTCCTGACATGCAATAAACCTTTCCATCCCCTCCCTGTGTGTAACTATGCATGCTTCAGGAAACCATTTTTAATTTTGTGGAAAACGCACCACACGGTCCTGACAGGTAAGAAAAAATCTGTATATGTATACCGTACTGCTATGATAATTTAGTTTGGTACGTGCCTTCTCTGCTAGACATCTTGAAAACATGCAGCGAAGGTATTACGACTAACTTGTCTGAACGATACTTCCTATCCTAATGGTCCAATTTTCATTGTTGTTGTTTTTTTGCTTTGGCATTGGCTTCCAATTCTCTACAACTTTCCTATTTACACGAATATTCTGCGACGTATAGTTCAAAATTTAGCATTGTGATGACCTTGAAAGTCCATTCCAAGGTCATTTAAACTAGCCTCATTACATGTCCCCCGACCCATAGTACATGTATGTGCATTTTCGTGGTTCTCTTCCTAGTAGATTTGGAATGGCAGTAGGCCTCTCCATGCTTTTGCGTCACCTTGTGTATTGGAAAAAAATTGTAAGATAAATAAAATGTTAACTCTTTATATACAGGAAAAAAATTGTACACTCTGTTTACTACATCGCCACCAAACCGTGTTTATCCACCGAACCGTGTTTTATTGTCATAGCCCCGCCACTTAATGAAGTAACTGGTACCCCGGTATCTTCTTGGTTTGTAACTCCTCCTCTAGCAGAAACAGGTTTGGTACACCCTTGCAAGTCCTCACCATAAAATCCACTTAATGCTTTTTCCACCGTAATCTTTTAAGGTATATATGACCTGGTTTGTCTTTTGTTATTTTATCTATAGCATAAATTTCGTTGGTCCAGTTTTAGAGGTGCCCCTTGTCGAACACACCCTTGATTAGTGGCATAAGGACTTCATCAGAGGCCTTAAATTTGACCGTGTTACGACCGTAGTTAGCTTTACGTTACTGTTATTTACATCTTTACGCCTTGCCTTAATGGTCCTTTGTATGGAACTGTTGTACTTGTCTAACAGAGAAGGCAGTAGATCTATACATTTACAGCTGCCTCTAAGGGTGAATTCAAACCACATCAAAGTCTTCAAAGTTCTATAAAAATATTCAACCATGCTCACCTTGGTCTCGGCATAAGTATGGTAGTGGTTGATACCTAGTCTTTTCATCTGAGAAGAGAATGTAGTGTTGAAAAATCGTTTCCTTCATCGGATTGTACCAGTCAAGGCTGATTCGAGACCAGTATTCTATTAAAAGCTTTGGTAACATCGTCTACCGACTTTGATTTAATCAGTTCAGCTCTGACAAATTTACTCTACACACGTCTATCTGGGTGAGCAGGTATTTGTATTCTTTATTGACACGACAATATGGTATCATCTCCACTAAATCTAGCTGCCACTGGTAATTAACGAAAGAAGCTTTAGTGTTATGTCTAGGACAATGCCCCTGCGAGCTAATTTATGGAGTTCTTTGGCTAGGGCTTCCATTTAAACTGATTAATTTTTATCACCTATTATTACTAATATTTTTTTTAATATAAGTCCAAAAGGCAACGTAAATAGGTTTGCATCCGTATTTAGTTTACTAATATTTTGTTATCATTTATTAAACACTAATATTATCTATTGACCATCGCCAACTTGATTTTAGACTTCATAACATAGCCACACCAGCTGCAATGTTTCTCTCCCTCAACCCTGCTTTGGTAGGGGTGAATGTGATTTTCTTGGCTGTTGAAGCTAACTCTTATTCCGGCCTGTGTCTGTCACCTAAATCGTCACTGCAGCATTAGCTGCGTAGTGTATTTTAAAAGGTTCATCACGAGTATTGAACCCCACATTTTCTCTACCTAACCTTTTGCTCAATTTTGCGGCAGGTGAGCAAAATTTATAGCTTAGAATGTGTAATTCAACATGTAATTTATTTATCAACTTGTTTAAAAAGCCTGAACCAACTGTATGAACTTTAGCTAATTTGCTAGTCAATTTACTGTGTAGCTTCTGATACTGCGACTTGATTGCCCCACACACTTCGCATTTACCCTTCAGGAGTTGTAATTTATTTTAAGTTGTGGAGATAGCTGGGTCCTCAGTACCAGTAACTAGCTTACACTTGCAGCAGTACATTTTATATATTTGATGATTTATTACAGTAAAAAAGTATTAAATGTCCGTTGTATTTACTTTAAAACATTTGTATATAAAGCAAATCTTTCCTTTCTTGCATTTCAACTTAACTAATACAATGAAAATCATCAATTACGACTAAATGGATGATACCACCGTTGTGATAAACAAGAAAGGAGATGTGTTTAAATTCTCCAAAAACTTCAGTGCATCATCTACGCACCAGCAGAATGTGGGAAGCCGAATTTAACTATAAATCTCAATTGCAGCGATGGTTGGCTGGACTACAACAGGCTCTGTTTCTGCTCCAAATCCCTGTTTCAAACCAAGTATGAATGGCTTAGACAGGCCTTCAAAGAAACTTGCGCTGAAGTAGCCACGTTCTGTCTGAGCATGGAAGAGATACCATTAGCCAAAAACGGTTAGATAACCCTGGCAACAAGACAATCTTCATATTCCATGATTACATGATAGAAAAGCAGGATAACATCGAGAAATATTTTGCCCATGGACATCGTCGCTAATGTAGACATCGTTTTCTGTGTCGGACCGATAGCAGAATACCTAAGAGGATGATAAGAGACAATAGCGATGTCTTAATTCTGTTCACGTAGGATGACACTAATCACAAACACATCGACAACAATCATATAGGGTGTGACATTAATTTCGAAGAGTTTAGGGAAATATGCGGAGAATATTGAAAGTCTGACCCTCATGGATTTCTAACTATAGCAAAAACCAAACTGCTGTGAGGAGGAAGGTACAGATGCATGTTGGATTAGACATGATCATGTTTCGTGTAAAAAGAACTTCCTTTTGAGTTGATCTGGTCATGTTCCATTGACAAGAATTTGGGTGTTTGTGTTGACAAAACACAATTTTTTACATAGATAAAAGAGTTGTAGTTTGCTAAAAATGAATATTGTCACTAAGAAACGACAACAAATTTCTGAATAGTACAAGGCCTTAAAACAACGACTTGAACAAAAAGTTCGGGAAATGCCATGCTAGGAAAGGTCACCGAGTCGTAGTAATTCATAAAGATTTTCAAACCTGTAACAGATCCGATCCTATCCTAACGAAACCAAACACCAAGCTAAGGAGAGCAAGGATGCGGCTGCTCAACATCAGCATCAGATCAATGCTGGCCATCGAAGCCGTGCTACAGAAACAACCAATACAACATGGACGAAAACTTCGTTATATTCAGAGGGCCTTAAAAGCTGCATATGGACCCAACTATGATGGATAATAAGATGGAGAAATGGAATATTCGGAATTCGGTATTTCTTTTTAATGCTGATGCAAAGAGCTAGCTCTCTAGCTCCATGGGTATACTTACACCCGCCTTGCTCAAACATATTGAACCCATGACTCTTGAGTTCTCAAACGAGATATTTGGAGAAAGAGGAAACTTATATACTAAACTCTGCACCTTAGGTCTGTTCGCTTCTGAGTATCTGAGTATGTTTGCTACTAGACAGACCGACCCTACTTAGTATAATGTATGACTTGGAGACTAAAAGGTGCAAGCCAGGTTCCGGATGTAGATTTCAAAGGGGATGATGTAGGTGTGGGAGGAAAAAAGTAAAAGGGAACCGACGAGTTGTGGCAGTTCATCATGTTTCAAAAATCCTGATAAACCCAACTGACAATCATCCAATTCTGTTGGATTATCATGATATTCTCAGGACAAGCCACACACCATACACAGGATTATTTTTTTTGGCAAGGGCAAGATATGGAACACTACAACCCACACTTGCTAACCCAACTTGGCCCCAGAAAGGTCAATTTATAAATCTTGAGACTGAAGTTTAGAGAAGAGTTGACAAAGAAGGATAGGTGAAACTATTGTTTAAATCCAGTTCATTTTTTCGAAGATATAGAAATGGCGCTATTCATTCTCTCACGAAATAACGTATTTTTTCTCTCTTTCTTTACAACTAATGTTCATCCATTAGGACTACATTTTACGTGGATTACTCATGGAAACATGTGGCTCGCACATATTTAGTTGCTTTCGGTGGCAGATGATCACGTTAAAACGTCTGGGGCTTGTTAGTTCATGGTGCCATGTTCAAGGGGACAGGTGTGCTGGAGATTAGTGAAAATGTGTCACACGGACCTAGATACTGTATAGGCTCAAAAAACAGCACAAACAGAAAACGTCGTCTCTCTACTTGAAAAAAAAAGGAGAGAGAGAAAAACCCGAGGGGAGGAAAAGTAAATCATAGGCGTGAAAATCCGTACATAGGGGAAATGGATACAATTGCACAGCAGAGAACTGTGAGAACAATAACAATATCCAAGAACATTAAATAATCCTTTTTTGGCACACAGATGTGCATGTTGCTATAGAAAACAGCAATCTTTATCTTAATCTTCATCAGCGTTTTGTTTAAGTTCATTCTCCTGCAGGTTTCCTTAAATTAATACTATTTAGCATATTTTCTAAATATTCAGTTTTCTACAATACTATTATTTTTAGACTAAATGTATTGTATCGACTGGTTTGCCATAATTTGTGCGCCTATCAGTGACCTCCACAAAATTTGGCGTGCCTTACAGATCATTAAACATTCTAATTTGGCTTATAAAGTACTCAGTTAGAGGTATAAAGAAGACCTCAGTACCAGAACATATTAGCATTACATTATTAGCATCACACAGCCAGCGTAAGATTACATGAATGATATAAACACAAAAACTTTTCATGTTATTTCTAACAAGAAATAAATGTAAGGAACACTTTGCGAACGTTGGGGTTTAAGTAACTAGTCGAAATAAAAGAGAAAAGTGTATATAGTAGAGAATGCCTAGAAAAAACTGCTACACCAGCGGAAAATATCTCCACACTTTGCAATCGTGCTGGTTGCATTGAATGTCACATTGTGGGCTGGCTAAAGCTTTTATTTTCGTTGAGTTTGTTAAAGAGCAAAATGAAAGAATCCTTGTTTCAGCCGAAAGCTTACAGTTTTAAATAACATGTTGTTAATTTCGACTTTAGTGGGCTTCAAAGTTGGCAGCCTGATACGACCAAAAAACTTTTATTTTGGATAAACGTGGTCTTCCGGGGCCGATTATATTCTAGATTAAATATTCTTTTTTCGTCACACAGATGTGCATGTTGCCAAAAAAAACTGCACTCTTTATCTTAATCTTCATCAGCATTTTGTTTAAGTTCACGCTCCTGCAGGTTTCCTTAAGTAAATGTTATTTAGCATAATATTTCCTAAATATTCAGTTTTCTACAATACTATTATTTTAGACTAAATGTATTATCTCCATTTGTTTGCCGTAATTTGTGTGCATGTCAGTGACCTCCACAAAATTTGGCGTGTATTTCTGATCATTAAACATTCTAAGTTGGCTTACAAAGCCTTTATCAATATATCAATTGTCCTTTACTTAAATAGCACTTATTTTTAATTTATTTCAGGTTTACATTCACGATTTTCAAGAAGATCCAAGACTGACTACTGAACACTTATACACACCTGGAAACATTTATGAAGGAACTATATACAGCAAGAAAGTAATTCAGTTTCAATCATTATATTTTATTATTTCAGTAATGTCATTAAGCATTTGTCATGTTAACTATCGAAGTTAATTCAATAATCCTGTCTTTATCAGTTGTTCGGAGTATTACACACATTAGTTTCAGTGTTTATGGAAACATTCTTGTTGTGTATAGTCCGACCTTGGAATTGCTCAATGCACTGCAAAGCCGAAACCAAACCAGACACTCCATAAGATGAGAGACCACACTGCGCACACCTGACATGTGTTACTTCATTTAAGTTAGAGCAAACGTCATAAATAATGTTTATGATTTCGTTGTTTTCATTGGTTTCTAGTTTATTTTAAACAAACTGCGATCCAGAAACTTTGAGGACTTTGTACTGCTCTCAAAATAGACGCGAAGGAACCAGAAACACTTTTCTGAATTAGCATTGGCACAAAGGTATTCCTAAGCAGAATAACAATGATAATGTTCAGCCACCAACTTTGCAACAGTATACGGTAGCATAATATTATAACTATAATTAATTTTTAAGAATACTGGAATAAATTACCACAATGATCAACTTACGCCTTGCGGGGAAGAGAATTGCCTCATTAAAGGTTTTCTGAATGAAAGATAAAATATCAATGACAGATACTGGATTTTGTCAAGGGCAGCTCTACTGGTAGGTAAACTCTTTGATGGGACCTTCTTTGAGGCCATGGACCCTCTTAAAATTTTTTCAAATGTTTCAAATGTTTTTTTTTGGCAAGGGCAAGATATGGAACACTACAACCCACACTTGCTAACCCAACTTGGCCCCAGAAAGGTCAATTTATAAATCTTGAGACTGAAGTTTAGAGAAGAGTCAATCGCAAACTGGTGGGAGAGATCGATAGAGTTTCACCTTCATGACCTGTTAATATTAAAAATTGTAAAAGAATTGTACGGTGAGTCAATGGAAAACGGTGAGTATTGTATTAGGTGTACAACAAAAATCGGTTCTTCAACAAGAAATCACCTTCCAACAGATGTTTGGCAAGATTATCCTTAACATGTAATCAAAGACAGGACTGCTGAAACAAACTGTGTTGTTTCCTCCAAGATGACTTTCTGTATCCCCTTATCATGAATTCTGTGTCAGTCCACTGGTTATCATCAGAGAATATTGCAGCTCTGACTGACTCACCCCAAAATCACAAACTTAAGTAATGGCACAGCAGCAAACTGGATTTACTGTATGGTTATGTAATTAACAATGGAGGGCTTTTTTAACTTTGTAATTTTTACTGAAGTTTTGTCCGACAACATACCAGCATATTATTGTAGAGCAACAAGAAAAATAAATTCCATTAAAATACACAAATTTCGTTACTTTACCACTTTACTCTTTTATGGCGCAAATTTTCATTACAAGGTCAAATCTCATTAAATGCTAAATATGTTCTAAATGTGTAGTCAAGAAGTGTATTGTGGATTTTATTACAGCTGATGATAGCCTAGAAACAAAATACTAATGGTATGAGTTAGATTATGCCAAATGTCGATCAATCCTAGACAGGATTGACTGATGAACGAAAAGTCCTCGTCTTTTCAGAGAGTGACTCCCAAAGAACAACGAATGGCTATAAATACTCACCGCATACGGCAGGATGATTGCAGACAACTGACATTAACGCTAACTTTAATACGAATTATCTATTGTGTTGAAATGAAAGCATCTGACAATGACTGGGTGAAAGAAGGAGTAAACGTAAGACACACGGGACAGTAGATGTAAAGTTTGTGCTACTAGGCCAGTCACGTGAATGAAGCCGGAAGTTAGATCACATCCCAAATGGGAACAACCAAAATTGAAACCAAAATTCGTCTTACATCACAAAACGGTAGCACCCATGGCTCAAAATGAGGTTTCTCCCAAAATGAGGTCATCCACTGGATATGCCGCAAAATTGCAGCTTTCCAAGGAAGATACTTTCTCCATGGTTGCAAAACAAAAGGTGAAGTCACAACCCATAATTGCCACTGGTACCTTCTGGTTCCCCACTTTCTTGCAGTTCCCTCCTGAATGAATTATCGGATGTCGCAATTAAAATTATCGGATGTACCAATGGAATTATTACCATCTGTTAGAAGTTAAGTCGGACTTTTTAATCAACTTATTGTTAACACTTTTTTCTCCTTCTCACGCACTGTACTTACATACATTTCTTCTATTCAATGTTACCTTCTCGTATTGTTTATGGCTGTTGTGGGGTTGATCTTTCTACGTTCTCTCTTGGCTTTTTTCTCCCTTAAAACACTGAACGCTGTACATGTGTTTTTTTTTTTTGGTGTTGCCTCATAAGTTTAAATTGGAGAAAAAGATGTTGCCATACGAATCCAAATAAGCCTATGATTTTTTAGACAATTGATTCCATCGTCAAGCTCTCATAATCTGGAGTCATTCACACGCAAATGTCCTGGGACCATAGCGTAAGTGTGAACTGTCAGTATTAGATTAACCACCATTTATCTGTCTAAACTTACGATTTTTTGCTCGTATGAAGAATACTTAACGAATTGGTTCCTAAGATTGACTGTCGAAGCCAAGTCCCTCACTTGCAGCCAATACATAGACAACCCTTTAAGTAATTAGACTTCAAGTTGTTAGACAATCAGGTTCACATCATGGGATCCTAGTGGGACTAGGTTTAGGAGTATTTCGTTAGCGTAATTTAGAAACCGATTTATCATTAATTTTAGGAAGCTATGTCACTTCGGAAAACAGTCTCTACTAGCTGTTCGTCCCTACGTTGCATGGAGCCAATCATGTAAGTCCCAATAATGCCTTTTTAAACTAAAACTGAGCTATTGCTCCAGTGAACTATGGGCACATTGATCGAAAAGTGCTCAAGTAGGATAAAAGCAGCGTTTTTCTGTCAACTCTTAAAGGAAGCTTTCTCAACATCGAGCTTTTGAGTGGATAAAATAGACAACATACTCCATTTCAACGATTTTTACTATTATTTGTAATTCACATCATTTTCCCCCGTTTTCACCTTTAAGGAGAGTGAGACATTAAACTACCGACTATGGAACCATGGGGATTGCAAGCCTATTGGCCTCATCCATTGAATCAACAAATATCCACCTACAAGGATATCATCACGCCATGTCAACACTCAAGAAATTTAAAATTAGGATCTCCTCTATGATGAGTGTTGGTTCATAAATATACAAACCATAGCGCCAGGAACATTTTCCAGTTTCAAACCGTCCCGTTACCACCTCTAATTTGAGAATGCCTCACTAATGACTACAGGCACGAAGACCAGTTCCAGCAAATGCACAAGCTGCGTGCTACAGAAGACACTGTGAATTACATCAGAAGAAGCAGGATGATGTGGGCCGACATCGTTGCTACAGGGTATCTTTTAACTGAAGCAGCTGCATGCGTATGACTTCTGGGAGCATAAATCAGCCATCACTCCTGCTGACATGTGAAGCTGTGGACGCCCTTTAACCATTGATCTACTGCAGGTGCAACACATCGACGGCATGACCTACTCACTACTAGAAGGCCAGTTATCCAACCCAAGTAACACTCATGCCTGATGCCTCTACTCTTCAGCGCAGCAAAGATGTCCAAATCCGATTTTAATTTTGACTTGTACTATGGACTCTCAAATTCCACCTATATCGTTTTGGAACATCAACCAGTAAGAGTATAGACCACCTGTTCATCTGTTTCAAACGTCAACTTTCTAGCATGTTCCAGCGACCCCTGGGTAGCCGAGACCACCAGTCTCGAGAGCACACTAAATCATCCAATCGGTAATAGCGACATGCATTTTGTACAAAGGACAGAGATGTAAACAAGGTGAGCTTATGACTCGCTCTTACTGGTAATTCTTCCTGCACGGCATTCAATTCCAAACCCCAATAACTATCACTAAAGAGCTTCATTGGGTCTCCAGGTCCTGTCAGACTGGGGAGGACACAGACTGAATCCTTCAGTACAGCGCTTACCATCGATTCAAACATCAAAGAGCCTCACAAACCTGTTAGTGCACAATCTCATGTATATGAGTGCCACTTGTCCCTGTAAGTAGCGATCAACCGATAGGGGCAACAACGTGTCTGCCAGAAAGATGGCACAAGGACCGCATAATCGATCATCTATTTAGAAGGCAAGAGCTTCGTTCCTTAGTGGAATTACTAAACGAATCAAGGAGTCTACATTAAAGACTGTCCTTGTGAGGATACACAATACACTAGTGTGAAAGAAAGAAAAGGCAACTGCCCCGACTGGGACTCAAACCCAGGACTTCCCGTTTAATAGCTGGGCACTCTAACCACTGCGCTACCGAGGCAGGTTTTGGCTACAGACTCCAGCCGAGCAAAGTAGCTGTTCAATCTTTTTTAGTGGTGACCTAGCGATCATAAACATTCATACAAGGAGGGAAAGCAACATTGCTTCTTGGCCTCCACACTAGAAATATAAATAATGCAAGTAGTAAATAAAGAAGAAATAACAAGGTAAAGGTTAAACGAAGCAAACAGTCTGCATTAAAGACTGGCCTTGTGATAACACACAATACACTACTCTGAGAAAGAAAGAAAAGACAATTGCCCCGGGACCCAGGACTTCTAGTTTACTAACCGGGCGCTCTAACCACTGCGCTACCGGGGCGGGTTCTGGCAACAGGCTTCAGCCGAGCCTCTAGTGTGGAGGCCAAGATGAAATGTTTCTTTCCCTCCTTGTAATAATGTCTGTGATCTCTAGGTCACCACTGGGAAAGATTGAACACCTACTAAGCTCGGCTGGAGCCTGTAGCCAGAACCCGCCCCGGTAGCGGAGTGAAGGCTTGAAATGTGAAAACGGATGAGGGCTATTCTCACACCGAGTTTCATGATGTTTAGACAGACAATTTTTAAGCCCCATCAGTTTAACCGTGCGGCCCTACCTTCCGTAATGCTATTTCGAAGTGGCGTCGCATGGTTTTTTCGAATAGCTCGGCTCAGAGAGGTCTCACGAACTTGTGGTTGGGCTTAAAATGTGCGTGCGGACGAGGGCTTACCTCACAGCGAGTTTCATCAAGTTTAGCCGTTCGGCAACACTACTTCGGGAACAAAAAGCAACTTGGAATCCACATAGCACATCGATCGTTCGGCTTTACCTTCGGGAATTCCATTCTCCATCCCACGACCATCCTGCCACTGCTTTCCCATGTCTTTTTCTGCCTTTTGGGTGATTTTGGCCTCAAACCCGTATGTCGGGCAGCAAAGCGGGTGCTTGGTCGTCTTTCCCCAAAATCTCCGATGCCAAACACCTTGTTCGCCTCAGTGGCACGCGGCTTTATCGAAAGCCACACAATGGATGATCACCTGCAGTATCTGGCCATCTCCATCCTATTGCCCTTCACGACCAGCTGCTGTTTCTGCGACCTCCATTGACACGTTTTACGTCATGCTATCACAGCCTGTTGCCCCGCACCCGGATGCGGTATCAGCGGGTATTGCACAACATAGCACCTTCTCGAAGCTACTTCACCATCTTGCATAATTTGGGCAAAAGCGATGCGCAGTGGTCACACGCAGGCATATAAAACGCCCTACTCGCCACATGCTTATCATCTCTTCGAGCAGAACCAGGCAGACAGGAGGATGTCTGTGGTAGCTACGATGGTCGACTTTCCCAGCTACTCCGTTGTAGAGAAGTCTAAGACCGGCAACACCAGGCGCCAACTTCATCGGATTATGAGCGAACAGCTAAACAAGTACCAAGACACAAGAGGTTTCTCTGGACCTCCAATGGGCTACACCGGCAAATGCAATAGGAAGAGTAAGGAGTTGGATTTCTTCATGGAACTTTTCGAGGAGACGGCAGATATCGTCGTAAGGAGGACCAACAAATTCGTGGAAGAGAGGGCTAGCAATGCAAAAGGCAGCAAACGGATCGCTACATCAGCCAGAACACCGGGACAAGAAGACAATGTCGGGACTTTGAGTCATGGGGAGCCATATGCTGTGGAGGACAATGCCGCCGTGGTCAACTCAGCAGTCAAGTCCTTGGATCAGCCACTGCCGTCTCCACCCCACATCACTTACAGCCAGTTTTTGCCACACAATGGATGTCTGAGTGAACCACAGCCCCAAATACTACAACCAGATGTGGCCATGGAAGAAGCGGCCGGGTCGAGCCAGGCGCAGCCACATGTCCTACAACCAGACGTGGCCAAATAAGAAGCCGCCGGGTTGAGCCAAGCGCAGCCACATGTCCTACAACCAGACGTGGCCATAGAAGAAGCTGCCAGGTTGAGCCAAGAGCAGCCACATGTCCTACAACCAGACTTGGCTATAGAAGAAGCCGCCTGGTCGAGCCAAATGCAGCCACACGTACAACTACCACATGTTGCCGTGGAGGAGGAGGAGAATAAGTACCCATATTACTGTGAGGAAAATGAGGACTACTACAGCAGCAGCAATGAGTCAGTCCACAATGAGGAAGAGGAGGAGTTGTACGACGGATTAGGCAAAAGCGAGTTGGAGGATGATGATGACGTCAAGCTTACATCCAGCAGTGAGAAGGAAGAAACAAGGCCAGACAGTTTGACAAGACCACCAGCCTCCACTATGCCTATGCTATTGCCAGGTTGTCCGACACTGCAATCAGAAGCATCGCCTACATACAAGCCCGGCTGGTCGATTCTACTAAGCTGTCCCACACCAGCAAGCGAATGCACCTCGTTCAGCATATCTCCAGCACAAGAGGTCTCGAGCAGAGAACTACAGTCCTCCATTAATACCCGATATCGCAAGCTGAGCTCCGAAGTTGCATCATCCCTCTGCCAATGATCACTGGGGAAAAACTTAGTTCAGGTACATTCATGAATCACTGCAGCGAACCCGAGGAAGTAATCTGTATCGTGTCGTCGGAGGACGAAAGAGCAACCACAACGACTGCCAACCTAACAGAGCCACCACCGCCACCATCACCACCACCGTCACTGGAACCGAGTAAATTGAAAGCTGTACCCTGATGTACACCGCCACCGATGTACCCTGAGCCACCCCCTCGCCAAAAAAGAAAACGAATATTGCCTCTACGAAATGGCTCCCTCCAGAAGATGCGACGTGCCAGGAAAGCCCAAACTGTTTAACGCCGTTTCAGCCAACAGTTTCAGCCAAGCACTCCACAAGTAGAACCCTCAGATGATCCGAGCACAGGACGGTTGCTGCTACAGGAGATGTGCTCAGAGGTAAATAAGACACTCAGGGTAAGCCAGTCAGCGTCTTCGTCATCAACTTCGCCGATCCAGTCGTCACAAAACCAAAGAGCAGAGTCCATTTCCAACTCTAGCCAAGAGCCAGCTGCCGAGGTGACCTCAACAGTAACAACCATCACGCAAGCCTGCCAAACAACGCGGTAACGGAAACGACCACAACCCACTACCATGTGGGAGCCATTGACGAAAGAGGAGTTTCTGGATTTCATCGGAATACTGGTCATCATGGGATACAACGACCTGCCAGAGATGGCGCAGTATTGGTCCACGTCCGCAGACCTGGGAAACCACTCCATCAGGTCGACCACGACCAATTTGGAACAATTGGAATAATTTGGAACAATTTTCGGCTGTCCGAAGAACCGTCCTTCACCGGTACCGATCTCCTGACTACCTCGCCCACGACCATGCAAGCCATCGAAGAGCAGAAGGCCAAGGAAGACATGGACGCAATAATGAAGGTGCGACCCATGATGGAGGCCATCAACAAGGCATTCCGCAAGTGCAGAAAGCCCGGACCAGTTCTCTGCATAGACGAGTCCATGACTGCGTACACCGGCAGATCCAAGGTCAAGATATACCAACCCAAGAAGCCCATCAAGGTAGGCTTCGAACACTTTACTCTCTGCGACCCGTTCAATGGTTACATCCTCAATGACGAGGCACACATTGGAAAAGAGCGCCACATGGCCATGGACCCCACCCAAGACCCCGCCAAGGAACTCAAGAACAACAAGATGGCTCACACAACGATCTACACCGTGCGCCACTACCTCAACCAGGGTTATACCATCGTCAGTGACAACCGCTTCACTTCAGCGCTGCTGTTTCAGGTCCTCTACGCCAAGGTAGGAACCTTTGCATGCGGAAGCCTGCGCGCCAATGCCGCTGGAATGCCATACGAGTTCAAAGAGGAGTTGCGCAAATTCAAGAAGGAGCACGAACGCGGTGACAGTGTCCTGCGTCAAAGTGGCCGACTACTGCTGAGCATCTGGTGCGACACCAAGGCTGTCCCTATACTCAGCACGCACGTGGATCCCTTGACCGAAGAATGTACCATCGGACGACTCATCGAGGGCCAGAAACGCCTAGTCACTTGCCCGCCAGCAGCCACTACTTACACGGAATGCATGAATGGTATGGACATTGCCAATCACCTCATCTCCTCGTTCTACGTTGGCAGGAGGTCCATAAGATGGCACCGCTACCTTTTCTTCCAAAAGCTCAACCAGATTCTCGTCAACGCCAGGCTCAACATGGTCATGGTCTACGGTGCCGAAAAGGCCGGCAAACGCTCCGAGCTGTCTTACAGACGATCGCTCGCCAACCAACTCATCAATAAGGCACGCCCCATAAGACTACCAGCCGTCATGGGTACCAGTCATCGCCATGAAAAAAGTACGAAAAGCCGCAGATGCCAGGTGTGCAGGAAGTACAGACAGGAACGACACGAGACCATTTGGTTGTGCGCCACTTGTCGCACGAACATCTGCATGGACGAGAGCTCGAAAAGAAGGCACGCTGCACGAACTTGTTGGCAGCTGCATCAAAATCGTCTGGATCTCGACTTCTAGAGCATTTCTTCATTAACTCATGCACCTTGTAACAGCCAACGCTGAATAAACCTTGTAGTCTGACAGGAATTAACAATCACCCTCCAGCTCTCTACAACTATTAGTTGGACCCCTACATCAGCGTTGCGAACGCAGAAGAAGGCCTTTCCTTCTAACGAAAACGAGAATCAAAACCCCGTGCCAAAGTGAGGGTCGACGGCATGAAATAGCCGAAGCCGTGAACAAATCGTGCTTTGATCGGTTGCAAAACCCTGCTCGGCCACGCGACGTTCCTAAGTGCATCTAGCGTTGCGAACGCAGAAGTCCGAACCGCCAAGTATAAAGGTCCAGCGGATGTTAACCGTCACTATTTGGACTTCAAAAAAAAAGCCAGGCCCTGGTATTTCAGAAGCTGGCATTGGGAGAACAGTCAGTCTGCTGCTGACAAATCCCCCAGTCGAATGCAAGTCGGTGACACCGTCTGGGGACTAAGCCTCAGAACGAAAGTGTTTGGTTGGGACTCTGCCTCTGAAGGAAGTTGCCCGTTAGTCTCTGGTTGAATAAGAGTTAGGACTTAGTTTCTGGCAGCATGGAATGGAAGTTAACTTCAGAAAAAAAGCCAGACCCAGCATTCTGGGTTCTGGCAGACACGCCAACCTGCTCTCCACACCTATGATTTGGCCTTCAGAG
>JAHWFP010071420.1:48322-83926 GCA_023313725.1 Lithobius niger
AACCGGTCGTGAAGGGCAATGGGCCTCAGATTGCCAGACACTGCAAGTGATCATCAATTGTGTGGCTTTCGATAAAGCCGCGTGCTGTTGTTGCGAACATGGTGTTTGGCATCGGAAATTAGGGGGCACGGCAGGCATGCCCAAGCCTTGCTGCCCGAAATGTGGGTTCGAGACCAAAAAAACAAAAAAGGCAGGAAACAACACGAGAAAGGAGTGGCAGAGTGGTTGTGGGATGTAGAATGGAATTTCCGAGGGAAAAGCTGATCAATGGACATGTTACATGGATCCCAGTTTCCTGGACGTTCCCGAGACAGTGTTGCCGAATGGTTAAAGGTCCAAATGGTGACGGTTAACATCCCTTCCATGCTGTCATAGCTCAACGCACAGAGGTCTCACGACCTTGTGGTTAGGCTTAAAATGTGCGTACAGACAAAAGCTAGCCTGACAGCTAGTTTCATGATGTTCAGACAACCATTTTTTGAGCCCCGACATTTTGACCGATTTTCCTTACCTTCCGTAATGCTACGAAAAGAGCCTTTGGGGTCACCAGCGAGACAGGGTTGATTCTAGGGGGCCCATCCTCTAGGGCCATCCATCTAGCATCATCCCCCTGGCGCATGCCGAATTGGCCGTGATCGGAGCACTTTTCATTTATCCTGCGTTAGCAGTGCTGGTTACACGTCTTTAGACGTGATACCAGCGTTGCTAATGCAGTGCAGGGTTTTTTTCCCCAAATAGCTCGGCTCACAGAGGTCTCACAAACTTGTGGTTGGGCTTAAAATGTAGGTACGGATGAGGGCTAGCATGACACCGAGTTTCATGATGTTTAGTCGACCAGTTTTTGAGTCCCGACACTTTGACCGATTTTCCGTACCTTCCGTAATGCTACGAAAAGAGCCTTTGGGGTCACCAGCGACACATGGTTGATGCTAGGGCGCCCATCCTCTAGGGCCATCCATCTAGCATCGTCCCCCTGGAGCATGCCGATTTTGGCCGTGATCCAATCACTTTTCATTTTCCCTGCGTTAGCAACGCTGGTGACACGTCTTTAGACGCGATACCAGAGTTGCTAATGCAGTGCAGGGTTTTTTCAAATAGCTCGGCTCACAGAGGTCTCACAAACTTGTGGTTGGGCTTAAAATGTGCGTACGGACGAGGGCTAACCTCACACCGAGTTTCATCAAGTTTAGACGACCAGTTTTTGAGCCCCGACACTTTAACCGATTTTCCGTACCTTCCGTAATGATACAAAAAGTGCGACTTTGGATGCCAGCGATACAGGGTTAAGGCCACGGAGCTAATCTGCTATCTGCTGGGGCCGTCCATCTCGCATCGTCCCCCGGGCGCATACCGTTTTTGGTAGCGATCTGACCACTTTTCATTTTTCGTTGCAGGCTTTTTTTGAATAGCTCGGCTCACAGAGGTGTCACGGACTTGTGGTTGGGCTTAAAATGTGCGCGGGGATGGGGACTACCCTGACACCGAGTTTCATCAAGTTTAGAAGACCAGTTTTTGAACCCCGGCTATTTAACTGCGCCATCCGACCTGCGTTAACGCTGGTTTCGTGTATACGCGGGAGAAGCCAACATCCGGGGGGGGGGGCTCGTGTCTTTTTAGGTGGTCGCAGGTTTTTTTTTAATTGCGCCGCTCACAGAGGTGTTACAGACTTGGGGATAGGCTTGAAATGTGCATACGGACGAGGGCTATTTTTACACTGAGTTTCATGGTGTTTAGACGGACAGTTTTTGAGCCCCATCAGTTTAACCGCGCGGCCCTACCTACAGTAATGCTATTTCTAAGTGGCGTTGCAGCTTTTTTTTCGTATAGCTCGGCATACAGAGGTATCACGAACTTGTGGTTGAGCTTAAAATGTCCGTACGGATGAGGGCTACTCTGTAACCGAGTTTCATGATGTTTACACGGCCAGTTTTTGAGCCCCGACACTTTGACCGATTTTCAGTACCTTCCGTAATGCTTCGAAAAGTGCCTTTGGGGTCACCAGCGAAACAGGGTTGGTGCCAGGGCGCCCTGCTTCTGGGGCCGTCCATCTAGCATGGTTCCCATGGCGCGTGCCGATTTTGCCGTGATACGAGCACTTTTCATTTTTCCTGCGTTAGCAATGCTGGTTTCGAGTGTACGCGGGAGAAGCCAACCATCCAGGGGGCCGTGTACGTTTTTTTTAACGTTTTTTTGAATAACTCGAAAACTATTCGTCCGATTTTGATGAGATTAGGCTTGTTAGATCGGCCATGGAAAGACCTATCTACCTTCCAAAATTCAGACCTCTAGCACTTCTGGTTCACGATTTGACCTGCGTTAGCAACGCTAACTGCACTGCCACATGGTATACAGGGTGTTCGGAAATTGGTGTCAAATATTTTGAGGGTCCGCTGTGTGATCAAAGATAAGAAGAAAAAGTCCTATGAACATGGGTCCGGAATTGCACCAGTCTTTAGTTACAGCCCCCCCCCCCCAGGTTTGGGGTAAACAGTTCTTAAATACCTCGTAATGATTCACCGTTTCCATTCCAAACTCAGGATATGTGCAATATCATACCTGGTATTTCAGTACTTCATAATACAGTATTGGGTCGCACAACTTATCAGAGGGAGAGGTAATTTTCTTATGGGGGGGATCAAACGTAGGGGAAGAGAGGAGTAACTGCTTTGGTCTTGTACTTTAATGAAACAAATTGTAGAAAAAACACATCGTGTGATTGAAAACAGTCGAAAGTAGTACTGTACTTTCTTTCATTACGTGTAAAGACCAAGTAGGTTACATCGTTTTCCAAGTTTGTGCCCCCCCCTCCAAAAAAAACAACTACTGTACGTACATCTCTGTGGAGAGCACCAAACATTATCAATCGGGTATCCTCGCCATTAAAAGTGAGGGATTTAATGTGTTTGTTTTCTACTCTTCAAGCAAAGAAGCTTAAAACGTAAAAGTGGGGGAATCCATAGAATTCGGATGATCACTTGTTTCATTGGCCGAAGCGGCGAGAACAACATTACTGTACTCAACCCACACATTTGAATTTGGTTGCTTATTTGTTTGTTTGTTTGTTGCCTTTGTCTAACGCTCCAGCTTCCACAAAAATCATCGCATAAACTTGGTTTTGATTTGGAGGTAAATCTCCACCTCAGATTCTTTGTAGTTTTAAGTGTTAAAGACAAAAATCCTTGAAAACCCAACTTCTAAAAAACAATAACTTAGAAGTCTTAAAAGTTACATTACAGCGGGCAAGCTCTGCCATTCATTAGTTGCTATCCCCCTGTTACGATCTCCCTTCCAGAATGTAATAACATTTATTGACAAAAACAACAACGTTTGTGATGCGAAAAAGTACTGTAATCACAAATTCAAATTGAACATTCGCATATCTGTACAAGGTGACCTTGAACACCATTTGGAGAGTCCACATTTCGGGGTTGACAGACGACTTCTTGTTAATACAGGGGTTTGTTAAATCACTTGATGACTTAAATCTAAAGGTGACATTGTGATCCTTTGTTCACGTTTACTGTTCGGTAGTTCTCTTCCCTAAGTATGGAGTATCCAGACATCGAACTGGCAGACATGCACTACATGTATGGTCTTGCAGATGGAAATGCATTGGAAGCACGACGTCTCTACGCTCAAAGGTATCCAGACAGGAATTTGCCATGTGCTAGAACGTTCAGTCGTATCCACCAGCGCTTACGGGAAACAGGCTCATTTGGGAGACGGACATCGGATGCTGGAAGACCCAGAACTGTGCGAACTGTTGGCTTGGAAGACAGAGTTCTCCAGCACTTAGCAGAAAATCCATCGGATAGCACATGACGCATTGCACGCAGAGAGGGTGTCAGTAATTCGACGATTTGGGACATTTTGCATCATAACCTGCTATACCCCTACCATTTGCAACGTGTCCAAGGTCTTGGCGAGGCCGACCTTCCACCACGACGAGCGTTCTGTGTGCGACTGAATCATGAATGTGGAGCAGACGCTCATTTCCTGCTGTCTATCCTGTTACAGATGAGGCTGGCTTCACACGTGATGGCATATTCAACTATCACAACAACCATCTTTGGGACCATGCAAATCCGCACGAGGTACAACAATCTAGACATCAACAACAATTTAGTCTAAACGTTTGGGCTGGAATTGTTGGTGATCATTTGGTAGGGCCTTTTTTTCTACCTCGAAGCCTAAATGGAGAAACCTACCTCCATTTCCTCCAGTATGACTTGCCCCAACTACTGGAAGACGTTCCCCTGGCAGTCAGGACACGAATGTGGCTTATGCACGATGGTGCACCTGCTCACTTCAGCCTTTTGGCCCGACATTACCTTGATGGAAGCTTTCCTGACAGATGGATTGGACGTGCAGGCCCAATAGCATGGCCTGCTAGATCTCCGGACTTAAACCCGTTAGACTTTTATCTTTGGGGACACTTAAAGTCACTCGTGTACAGTACACCAATTCCCAATGCTGATGTACTTCGCCAAAGGATTGTGGATGGATGCAACCAGATTCGCACAACCCCTGGAATCTTTGAACGGGTTCGTCGGTCCATGGCGCAGCGGCTTCGGAACTGCATCGAGGCAGAGGGGGGTCATTTTGAGCACCTACTATGATAAAACGCTTACGTTTAGTTTGTTTTCCGTCGTATTTATCTTTTTGAGTTGCTTGTCACAGAATGTTCTGGCGAGGAGGTCTTTTGCGGATGCGTATTGCAGTTAATTGCAGCAGAGCCGCAAATGCAATGATACTCAGTAAAACTTTGAGTAGCCATCTTCTGTTTACTTAATGATGTTTCATTTCTCGATTGTTTTCAATCACACAGTAATGTGATACGATATGTTTTTTCTGGTATGTACAATTTGTTTCATTAAAGTACAAGACCAAAGCAGTTACTCCTCTCTTCCCCCACGTTTGATCCCCCCCCCCCCATAAGAAAATTACCTCTCCCTCTGATAAGTTGTGCGACCCAATACTGTATTATGAAGTACTGAAATACCATGTATGATATGGCACATATCCTGAGTTTGGAATGGAAACGGTGAATCATTACGAGGTATTTAAGAACTGTTTACCCCAAACCTGGGGGGGCTGTAACTAAAGACTGGTGCATTTCCGGACCCATGTTTATAGGACTTTTTCTTCTTATCTTTGATCACACAGAGGACCCTCAAAATATTTGACACCAATTTCCGAACACCCTGTACAGGGACAGTAGTCTCACTCTAGCTCTGGCTGTACTTGCTGTAGTGGCTGTACTAGCTGGCCGATCAAAGTGCGGCTCTGTCCTGTGTCTCCCTGAGAGTGTAGGGATGCCTTCAGCATGCCTTGGACGATCTTGCCTGGTGGTTCATTTGCCTCGGTTAGCAGCTAGGTGCAGTCGTAAACCTCGCGCAGCCAAACCTGTTTTTGCAACCGATCAGAGCAGAATTTGTTCAGGGCTTTGGCTACTCCATGCCGCCAAACCTCACTTCGGTATGGGTTACAGGATCTCGTTTTCGTTAGTAGGAATCCCATTCTTCTGCATTAGCAACGCTGATGTAGGGGGCCAAATCATAGGTATAGAGGGCAGCTCAGCGAGACCGAAAAGCCACGGTACACCAAATACATGTCGGACATTGGTTTATTGAAGTAGATATGTGGTATGACAGGGCTTTTGGCAGAATGAGTGCATGTTTGTCCGGAGGAATGCCTGATCTTTGGCAGATGATGGGAAAAGAAGGCGCCAAGTCGCATTTTAGCCAAAGGAGTGCCAGATGTTCGGCAGGTGATGGGCAAAGAAGGCGCCTGGTCGCATTTTAGCCAAAGGAGTGACAGATCTTCGGCAGGTGATGGGAAAAGAAGGTGCCTGGTCGCATTTTAGCCGAAGGCATGTACCTAGAGTGCCGCCACGTGGGAAAGGCTCCACGCTCGGCCAAGGCATGAGGCGGCCGTGGCTTTTGAGGTTGATGCTCTCATTTTAGCTGAAGGAGTGCCAGACCTTAGGCAGATGATGGGAAAAGAAGGCGCCAAGTCACATTTTAGCCGAAGGCAAGTACCTAGAGTACCGCCAGGTGGGAAAGGCTCCACGCTCGGCCGAGAGATGAGGCGGCTGTGGCTTTCGAGGTTGAATGCTTGCTTTTTAGCCGAAGGAGTGCCAGAACTTTGGCAGGTGATGGGAAAAGAAGGTGCCTGGTCGCATTTTAGCCGAAGGCATGTAGCTAGAGGGCAGCCACGTTTAAAAGGCTCCACGCTCGTCCAAGGCATGAGGCGGCCGTGGTGTTTGAGGCTTAATGCACACATTTTAGCCAAAGGAGTAACAGATTTTGGGCAGATGATGGGAAAAGAAGGCGCCAAGGCGCGTTTTAGCCAAAGGCCATGCCGCAAATGGTTTGGAGACGAGAGCCGATCCAACCAAAGGCATGAATGTTTGCACGCTATGCCGCTCCTCGGTGCCGAAGATAGTGAAGTCTTATCCACAACAATACACCCTTTGGTGTCGTGGGCTAAGAGTTAGCAACAGGTGTGTCAATGGTATCAAATGGCTTGCGGATGTACCCTCTATAACACAAATAGCAGATGAGCCGATCATTACGTTGGGTTGGTTCCCTGAAGAACCGAGCAGAACTGATGGAAGGGTGGTTTCCAAAGAACTGATCCAAGGGGTGGTTTCCAAATAATCGAGGTTATTTGTCTGAGGACACACTGGACATTGGCACCAGTGCCGAGGGCAAAAACCTCCGCCACATATGCAGAGATTGGATTGTCTCACCCGACCAACGGGAACGCCCTCATTCCATGTTGACAAGAACACACGTGCAGACTAGGCCCCTGTCCGCTGCTGGTCGGGCACAAACAACTGAAACCCTAGTTCTTTCTGGACATCTGTAACACAAGTTGTTGTTGGTCGCTAAGACAAGATCAGATAACATGCGTCAGAAGGCATTTTCTCAAACAAACAACTGGCACCCTCCACAGTCCCTTCTGGACATCTGTATCAACAAGGTTGCAAGTTGTTGGTGACCAAGTTAGGAGGAAGGAGTGGTCCAGTAACTGTAATCCTGAATTGGACATATCTTTTTGAGCCAAAAGCACTTTCCGTTATGATACGATCGCAACGTGGGTCAGAAAGCATTTAACCCAGCCATTTTCCATTACACAGAGACAGCCCACACCGATACATGTGTGGTGAATTAGCCCCCGGCTCCCAAAGTATTTCTTCACAAATGCTGGGTGAGCTGGGGGGTTTCTGCTGTGGTCCAAAAGTCCAAGAAGTAGTGAGTTCATTGGAAACCTGAGCTGATTGAACAAGTTGGTCAGAAGGCCGAGAATTTGGCTAAGTCCAAACTAACTGTTCCTCTGGCTGTCAAAGATTTTTCGGTTGGCAATGCTAGGTGCACTCTCGAACCTCGCACAGCCAAGCCTGGTTTTGCAACCGATCACAGTAGGATTTGTTCAGGACTTTGGCTACTCCATGCCGCCAAACCGCACTTTGGCACGGGTTAGAGATTCTCGTTTTCGGTAGTAGGAATCCCCTTCTTTTGCATTAGCAACGTTGATGTAGGGGTCAAATCATAGATATGGAGGGCAGCTTGGCAAGACCGAAAAGCCACGGTACGCCACATACATGTCGGACCTTGGGTTGTTGAAGTAGATATGTGGTATGAAAGGGCTTTTGGCAGAATGAGTGCATGTTTGGGCGGAGGAATGCCTGATCTTCGGCAGATGATGGGAAAAGAAGGCGCCAAGTTGCATTTTAGCCGAAGGAGTGCCAGATCTTCAGCAGATGATGAGCAAAGAATGTGCCAGGACGCATTTTTACCGAAGGCCATGCTGCAAATGGTCTGCAGACGAGAGCTGATCATGGTCCGAAGGTAGGCTGGCATTCAAAGGCGTGAATGCTTGCACGCAATGCTGCTCCTCGGTGCCGAAGGTATTGAATACTTATCCACAACAAAACGCCCTTTGGTGTCGGCTAAGTCCAAGAAGTGATGATAAAAACTTCAGAAGGCGAGCCTGATGAGTGAGAGTGCCCGATGATTCAAAGTATGAGGGCATGAATTCTAGCGGCCCAGCCCTACCGTAATCTAGCTCCGTCGGTCTTCAGTCCATGGGCGGGTAGGCAAGGGTAGCATGCTGAGCAAGAGACAGGACGGAGGTGAGCTCTGTTGAGTGAGAGTGCCCGATGATTCAAAGTATGAGGGCATGGACGAAGTGATGAAAGAGAAAGCACAGAGAGAAACAACTAGAACGGGTAATGGTCTGCTTTGCCGGTCTTTGTGTGATGTACCCTTCGGCAACTGTGAATACTGCTGAGCTTTGATTAGCTTGAACGGAGCTATGCCTCTTATTTGCGCTGTCGGCTTATTTTCACATTTTGTCCGGTAGGCAGACTGACACCTTCGGACTTTCCAGCGCTGATAGAGATGGGCCCCTCGTGGCTACGTGATCTTGATGTGCACTAAATGAAAGTCGGTAGAATCGAGACATGGTTTGAAAGCAGTAGAAGCGAGACTTGGTGATTCCTGACACTTTCAGTGAGAAGCGAGTGACTTGATGGTCCCGACTCATTCAGTCCTTCCAGCACCGATAGAGATCGGCCCTTTGTGGTAACGTGATCTTGACGTGCACTAAATGAAAGCAGTCCTTGTCCTTGGCGGTCTTATTTGGGTGAAACTGGGAGTTCACATTGCTTCTGCCTCGGTTTTAGGTTTAAATAACGACCCTGATCAGGTCAGAACCTTACTCTTACGACCGATGTTCTTGTGTTCCGGAGCCCTAAGTAGCCCTAATGACTCGCACTCACGAACGGAGATGGAGGAAGATTACTTCTCAACACCAAGTTTAGCCACATGCTAACAAACTATGTCAACTTCAACCATCAAGGTTCAGACCCACACTGGAGGCGAGAGAGAAGGGCCTGGTGAAAGATACAGAGCATTGAAAGGTGGGCCGAAGGATTGCTATTTTCGAACGATAAATGGAGAGTTTCAAAACGTGGAAAAAGTTGGCGGCCGTAGGGATGGGGAGAGCAGGTTGGCGCGTCCAAAACAGACGGATGTGCTATTCTCCTATGCCATGGAAACCTGCCGAGAGTTAAGGGTTCTGTTTAGCCGTGCAGACTCGCCGAATCGCTTTCACCCACCTCGGTGTCCTAATTTAAGGAGTACTGGGGTGGCAACTTGCTTTCTGCGGTCTGAGTGCTCTACGTCTTCTTTGGATGGTTCAGGGGCGCGAAGGACGGGTTAGCTGCCACGATGACGGAGTGTGTTTACTTTTTCGGCTAAGGCACACGAAGTCGGCTAGCATCATCGGTCTGTGTTTACGTCTTGTTCGCATGGTTCAGGCACATGACTGCTGGTGCAGACAGATCAGGCCAGAACGGGTACTTTAAAGGAAGGAGTCCATGGGTTCGCCTAAATTCCCTCTTCTACGTACACTTTGGTATTCGATGAATTCTCCGGAGGAAAGGCAGCATGTCTTTTTATTTATTGCTTGTTGGAACTCCCGGGAACCCCGAAAGCAACGCCGGGGCTTAATATAAATTGCGTTCTTCCCTACCACAGAGGGATAAATGCGCTGTGGCGCCAATTACGGCATCGAGCAGTGTCTCGCACATTGCCGATGGCATGCACTAGGGAAGGGCGGCTGTCTCGTGCAGCTGTGTTCCTGACCGCGCTTTGGCGCAGCGTGCCTGAACCCATAAGTGATGGGATTGAGAGAGTTCTGTAAAATGATTTGTTTCTGTGATACCGTGAAAATGCACGTATGGATTAAATGAAAGTAAGATGGGCAAGTAGAGCTTGAAAGCTGAATGGAGAGTGGGGTTCTGCCAACGTGGTGAGGGCAAATCTGGAGAAAAATGCAAAAACCACAAATGCGCTCGGTACGAGAGACACCGCCCGTCCTCGTGACCGAAAAGAGCGTGACACAAAAGGACGATATTCAGAAATTGCTTGAGACTTACCTGCTGCTTTGTTGATCTTGCTGTGCAACGTCGCCGGAAGGTGTTAGCACTTGGGCGCCAGAGGCATGACATTTCGGGGAATGGTAGCTGTTGAAGAGCTTTGAGCTTGGAAGCAGCAGTGCCGTGACCTGACTTGGGAGTCTCGGCTCTTGTGCTATAGATCCTTGGGCGGGCCTTTGATCTTTTGGCTTCGGCCTTAGAGGTTGGGTGTGTCATGCACAGACCGACGGCGAATGCATTTAAGAGACTGGTCTTGTACTGTGGATGAGCACTGATGCCTTGTCTGGGCCTACCGTAATCTTGCTCTGTCGGTCTTTGATTGTCCCGTGATTCTTTGGATGATTTGGGCACACCGGCTGCGTGGCGGGTACGCAAGGGCAGCATCCTAGGCGTAGCTGATGAGTTTGGAATTGGCTTGGGATCGGACTCACATGCATAGTATAGTCTGGCTGCCCGTCTTGCGCTCAGAACTGGTTCGAGATGATGTTGGCTGCAGGCCTGTGAGTCTGGTGAGTCCTGCTGAAAGAGTTAGCGGCTTGGCCCTACCTTAAGCTTCCTCCGTCGGTCTTCGGGCTATGGACGGGTAGACAAGGGTAGCATGTTGGGCCGTGTTTGAGCTCGAGTAGGTGGACGATCCTAACTTGCTTGCTTTGCATGTCTCCTTCTTGGATTGGGAGTGCTCGAGTGGTAGGCGAAGTGGTTGTTGCTTTTTGTTGTTCCCTGGGATGCGTTGAATGTGGGCGAACGGGTCTGGTGATGCGCTGGCAGAGAGCGCTTGAACGTTAGCGGCTTGGCCCTACCGTAAGTTTCCTCCGTCGGTCTTCGGGCTATAAACGGGTACGCAAGGGTAGCATGTTGAGTCGTGTTCAAGCTGGAGTATGCGGACGATCCTAACAATTGCCTCGTGTCTCTGCGTCTTGGGATTGGAGTTGACTGTGGCTGAAATGCGAGGCTTTGTTTTGCTTCGGATGCATGTCATTTGAGTAGTGGAAAAACGTGCCCTTGCGTGTGGCCGATGGCTTGCCGACTTGGTTTGCGGGGTATGCGAGCTGCCGGCAATAAGGCTTGCCATCGTGCTGCCGTAGGAGGCCATTGGTGATTAGTTACCTGGTTGATCCTGCCAGTAGTGATACACTAGTCTCAAAGATTAAGCCATGCATGTCCAAGTGCATGCCGAATCAAGGTAAAACCACGAATGGCTCATTAAATCAGTTATGGTTCCTTAGATTGTACCATCCTACTTGGATAACTACGGTAATTCTAGAACTAATACATGCCGACCAGCTCCAACCTTCGGGGACGAGCGCTTTTATTAGAACAAGACCAATACGGGTCCGCAAGGGTCTGTTCCCACTTGGTGACTCTGGATAACATGGAGCTGATCGCACGGTCTTAGCACCGGCGACACATCTTTCAGATGTCTGCCTAATCAACTGTCGATGGTAGGTTATGTGCCTACCATGGTTTTTACGGGTTACGTGGAATCAGGGTTCGATTCCGGAGAGGGATCCAGAGAAACGGTTACCACATCCAAGAAAGGCAGCAGGCACGCAAATTACCCACTCCCAGCATGGGGATGTAGTTACGAGACGTATACAAGTCAGTCCTGGCTGGCCTTTCTCTTTACCGGTGTGATACCGACCATAAATATGACGGCGAAATATTGGAGGGCAAGACTGGTGCCAGCAGCCACGGTAATTCCAGCTCCAATAGCATATATTAGAATTGTTGCGGTTAAAAAGCTCGTAGTTGGATCTTGGCTTCGAGGCGGCTGGTCACCTTTGGTTACAATTGCCGTCCTCGTAGCCTCAGACTGCCGTGGCAATAACTGGCACGGCAGGCTGGTGACAATTTTACTTTGAACAAATTAGAGTGCTCCAAGCAGGCGAGTCCATGCCCGCATAGCTAAGCATGGAATAATGGAATAGGACCTCGGTTCTATTTTGTTGGTTTTCGGAACCCAAGGTAATGGTGAACAGGGACAGGCGGGGGCATTATTACCACGACGCGAGAGGCGAAATTCTTGGACCTCCGTGGGACGTACCGAAGCAAAAGTGTTTGCTAAGAATGTTTTCATTAATCAAGAACGAAAGTTAGAGGATCGAAGGCGATCAGATACCGCCCTAGTTCTAACCATAAACGATGGTGACTAGCAATCTGCCGGGTTACTCCTATGTTACTCCTATGTATGGTTTTTGGGTTCCGGGGGAAGTATGGTTGCAAATCTGAAACTTGAAGGAATTGACGGAACGGTACCACAAGGTGTGGAGCCTGCAGCTTAATTCTACTCAACACGGGAAACGCACCCGGTCCGGACACTGGAACGATTGACAGATTGAGAGCTCTTTCTTGAATCAGTGGGTGATGGTGCATGGCCGTACAGCCACTGGCGTGAGCTGGGGGTTAATTCCCCATGAAACTGTTGTGACTCGCCTTTAAATAGACTCGGTAGTAGCCGAGGAGACTAAACTCGACTTTTTAGAGGGATTTGTGGCGTTAAAGTCGCATGAAAGAGAGCCAGTACAGGTCTGTGACGCCCTTAGATGTCCGGGGCCGCACGCGCGCTACAGTGGGCGATTCAAAGATTTTCCTGGTCCGAGAGGACTCCGGGAAATCTTAGAATATCGTTCGTGGTTGTGATCGGGGTCTGCAATTCTTCCCATGAACCAGGAATTCCCAGTAGGCGCGAGTCAGCATCTCGTGTCGAATATGTTCCTGCCCTTTGTACACACCGCCCATCGCTACAACCCATTGATGACTAGTTGAGTACTTCGGACTGACGTGGCTGCGGTGGCCCTCGTGTCATTCTGCTCCGTGTTGGAACGAGGTGCAAAACTTGTCTTCGTGAGGAAGTAAAAGTCGTATCAAGCTTTCCGTAGGTGAACCTGCGGAAGGATCACTGATAGCATCTCATGCTCCGCCATTGCTGTCCTAAGGAAATGATCATCCCTAATGGGAGGAATTCGAACGCAATCAGGAAAAACCATGGTGTCCGACCAGACGGGCGAGGTCCCCTTCATCGTCGCCGTTTGGGACTCAGGACTGGGGTAACCCGGAGGGTACCAGTCTGGCCTGCCTTGTGCGGGTCGGCCTTCACCGGGCTGCGGGTCGGCGTGAAGCTGTATTGATCACTGCAAGGCTGCGGTGGAAATAGCATCTATTTGGTCTTTTCGAAAGTTCGAGACTGGATTGATCCCATTCGGGGGTCTCGGGATGGGTACTTACACCGAGTGTCGTGCTTGGAGAGCGTTCGTGGCTCGTCCATGAACGAAGTTTAAAAATGTTCCGCCCTATCAATCTCCATTTGGCGAAACCTACTGGGCAATGATGCTGATTTGCTGAAGCTGCTGTTGGTTGTGTGTTGCTCTGTGTCTTGGGAACATCGATGTCGAGTGCGAGAATCGGGGAAGAGAGAGAGGTAACCCAGAGCCTGCCAATAATGTTGCTCCGTCAGGTCTTTGACCGTCCCGCGATTCTCCGGAATCTCTTGGGGGCACTGGCTATGTGGTGGGTACGCAATCGGCAGTATACTGGACTTGCGAAGAGAGAGAGAGAGGTAACCCAGCGCCTGCCAATAATGTTCCTCCGTCAGGTCTTTGATCGTCCCGTGATTCTCCAGAATCTTTCGGGCGCACTGGCTATGCGGCGGGTACGAAATCGGTAGTATACTGGGCTTGTAGCAAGAAAGTTCCCGATTCCATTCGGTGTCTCTGTGACTTGGATGTGGAGTAGTCGTTATTGTGTTTGCTGGTGTCGGTCTTGTACTGTGCATTGGCGACGCGATCGGCCAGGGAAGATGGCAGTGTCGTGCGAGTCATAGGGATTAGTTCTTGTGACTAAACCTGAAGGGCGCAAAACCGTAAGGTGTGAGATCCGTCAAACCTGGACGGCGTATCATCATCCCGCTACGACCTGGTGGGATGAGAGCACGGCAGAACTCAGCATTGGTTGGTTTGTTGGTGTGCGCGGCATGTGGAGCATTTGTTTTAAGCTGGTTGGAGCCATTGGAATAGTGGCGATGCTTCGATCATGAATCGTTGTGTCCTGGGCTTGGATCTGCCATTCTGATGTGGAGTTGAGCTATTGGACCAGTGGTGACGAAAACTTGGCCGATGAGGACTGTGGCCCCGACGTTCTAGTCTGGTAGACCAGTTTGGATTGGTGGTGACGCTTTGGTGGTGAGCGACGGATCCCCCTTGCCTTCGTTCCGGTAGATCCCCGTTTTAAACCGGAGTCGACCCTTCGGACCGAGTTGCAAGACTGGTGCAAACGTCAGTTGTTCCATGGACGATTCCCCAGACTTCTTGTGAAGATGGATCCCTTGCCATAGGTACGACGTTTCGTTCTAAGCTAGTCAAGCTGTTTGGACTAATGGCTTTGGTGGAGATCGGTCCGCCATTCTAAACCGGCTGTTGGACCGAGTAAGTGCGACGAGTGGTGAGCATTCTCGTCCTTTAGCTACACTGCTCAAAACTGGTCGAGCTGTTTTGACTTTGGTTGTGGCTTTGGTTGTGGGTCTTGCTAGCAGACCCCACTCCTCGTAAGTCAACCTGGACCGAATAGCGAGACTGGTGATAAGCTGTGCAAGTCCTCGATGTTGGGTTCGATGTTCTAAACTAGGTTGGAGCTGTTTGAACTAGTGGCTTTGCTTGGTGAAGATTGGGACGCCTTTCTAAACTAGGATGAACCATTGGACCGAGTAGCCAAGACTTGGTGGTGAGCATTCATTCTTCTTGAGGGCGTGCTGTCTCTGAGCTGCCCCTCTTGTGGTCGGAACTGGTTCGAGATGTTGGCTGCAGGCCTATGAGTCTGCGAGTCCTGCTGAAAAAGTGAGCGGCTTGGCCCTTCTGTAAGCTTCCTCCGTCGGTCATCGGGCTATGGACGGGTACGCAAGGGTAGCATGTTGGGCCGTGTTTGGGCTCGAGTAGGCGGACAATCCTAACTTGCATGCTTTGCATGTCTCTGTCTTGCATTGGGAGTGCTCGAGCGGTGGGCGAAGTAGTTGTTGCTTTTTGTTGTTCCCTGGGATGCGTTGACCCGTGGGCGAACAGGTCTGGTGATTTGCTGGCAGAAAGCGCTTGAACCTTAGCAACTTGGCCCTACCATAAGCTTCCTCTGTCGGTCTTCGGGCTATAGATGGGTACGCAAGGGTAGCATGTTGAGTCTTGTTCAAGCTGGAGTATACAGACGATCCTAACTTGCTTGTTCCACGTGCGTTCATGCCCCGGGTTGAGCTTATTACGTAACAGTTGGGCGTTTCTGAGTCCGGGATGTGTTGGCTGTGGGTGAAAGAGACTGGTGACGTGCTGCTGAAAGAGTTTGTTCCGGCTTGGCCCTACCGTAAGCTCGCTCCGTTGGTGTTCGGGCTATGGACGGATACGCATGGGTGGCATGTTGAGCCGTGTTCGAGCTTGAGTAAGTGGACGATCCTAACTCGATTGCCTCGTGCCTCTGTGTCTTGGATTTGGATTGGTCTCTGAGCTAGTCGGAGCAGTTGAACTAGTGGCGATGCTTTGGTGGGGAGTGGTATGCCATTCCGAACTGGAGTTGAGCCATTGGACCGGCAGCAAAGACTTGGCGATGAGCAGTCAGACAGCTGATATACCAGCCAATATGGCAGCTGATATGCCAGAGTCGTGTGCGTCTGGGCATATCTGAGTTCAGGATGTGTTGGCTGTGGACGAAAGAGTATGGTGATGTGCTGATGAAAGAGTTTGAACTTTGACTTAGCCCTACCATAATCTTACTCCGTCGGTATTCGGGCTGCGAGCGGGCAGGTAAGGGTAGCATGCTGAGCCGTGTTCTGCGCTGAGTAGGAAGACGATCCTGACTCGTTGCCTCGTGCCTCTGTGTCTTGGATTATAGGAGAGCCTTAGCCACTGTGTCAAGGGAACATTGATGTCGAGTGCGAGAATCGGGTGTGAAAGACTGCGAGCCCGGGGCCTGCTATGTTACTCCGTCAGGTCTTTGATCGTCCCGTGATTCTTTGGAATCTCTCTGGCGCACTGGCTATGTCTCGGGTAAGGTTTCAGGTAGTATACCGGGCTTGTAGTATGGGAGTGAAAGCTAGCCTGGGGCCTGCCAATCATGTTACTGCGTCAGGTCTTTGATCGTCCTGTGATTCTTCGGAATCTCTCGGGTGCACTGGCCATACGGCGGGTTGGTTACAGGTAGTAAACCGGGTTTGTTGCGAGAAAGAAATTCCTGATTCCCTTCGGTGTCTCTGTGACTTGGATGTGGAGTTGTTATTTGCTGGTGTTGGTCTTGTACCGTGCATTGGTGACGCTATCGGCTAAGTGGCAATCTCGTGCGAGTCATAAGGATTAGATCTCGTAACTAAACCTGGACGGCGCATCACCATCCCGCTCGGGAGGGTTGAGAGCACGGTATAACTCGGCATTGGTTGGCTTGTTGATGAGGACAGCGTGTGGGTCATTTGCTCAAAGCAGGTTGCAGCCATTGGACTAGTAGCGATACTTCGGTGATGAATTGGTGGGTCCTCGCCTTCGGGCTTCGATCTGCTATCCTGATCTGGAGTAGAGCTATTGGACCGGCGGCAAAAGACTTGGCTGATGAGCACTGTGGTCCCGACGTTCTAGGCTGGTCGAGTTCTTTGGACTGGTATTGAGCGACGGATCCCCCTTGCGTTTGTGCGGGCAGATCCAAGTTCTAAACCGGAGTCGACCCTTCGGATCGAGTTGCAAGTCTGGTGCAAATGTAAGCTGTCCTATCGACGATCACCCAGTATTGTGAGGATGGATCCCTTGCCTCTCGGTACAACGTTTCATTCTAAGCTTGTCGAGCTGTTTATACTAGTGGCTTTGGTAGAGAGCGGCATGCCTTTCGAAACCGGCTGTTGGACCGAGTAAGCAAGACGAGCGGTTAGCACTCTCGTCCTTTGGGTGCACTGTTCTGAACTGGTCGAGTTGTTTGGACTAGTGGCTTTGGTTATGGGTCCTGCTAGCAGACCACACTTCTCGTAAGTCGACCTAGACCGAATTGCGAGACTGGTGATGAGCTGTGTAAGTCCTCGATGTTGGGCTCAATGTTCTAAACTAGGTTGGAGCTGTTTGGACTAGTGGCTTTGCTTGGTGAAGATTGGGACGCCATTCTAAACTGGGTTGAGCCTTTGGACCGCATAGCAAAGACTTGGTGGTGAGCACTCGTTCCCTTCATGGTGTGCTGTCTCTGAGCTGGTCGGGGCAGTTGGACTAGTGGCGACGCTTTGGTGGTGAGCGACAGATCCCCTTGCCTTCGTGCCGGCAGAACCCGTTCTAAACTGAGTTGAGCCGTTGCACCAGCAGAAAAGACTTGGGGACGAGCAGCCTGGCCTCGTCTTCGGGCTTTAAAGGTTCTAAGCTGTTTGAGCCATTTGGACTGGTGGTAACACTTTGGCAGTGAGCTGTGGGTTCGTGTTGTGGCACTTCTCTAGAGTGCTACCAGGACTTAGCGGCAATAGTGGCGGTGAGCCCTTCAAGCTCGGAGAGGTCTCTTGGAACTGGTCGGAGCAGTTGGACTAGTGGCTTCGTTTCGGTGACGAGTGGGGAGCCATTCTGAACTGTAGCTGAGCTATTGGAGCTGCAGCAAAGACTGGTTGGAACTTGTTGAAAGGCAGTCGTTTCGAACGTTGTCGGTGCTAGACAAAATTGGATGTTTGACGAGACATTTATGAACTAGCTGGCTGACACGGTGGTTAGGTGTCGAACATTGGGACGGTCGTGTTTTCCCAGGAGTTCCGTAGTGTAGTGATCCACCCGTGGCCCGTCATTCCTTCTGGTCTCGAAGGTTAGGCGATCGATAACTGTGGATTATGAGGGTGTGGTGGTGGGCCGATACCACTACTTACAAGCCTGAGGATGACCCTTACTGGATGATGACTTGGATGATCTTAGCATGTGGCTTAGTCCAAAAAATGGGACTTTGCAATGAGGGGATGGACTTGGTCTCGACCAAGTCTCTTTTGATCCATCCCTGAATCAAAAGAGACCTGCATACTAGCCGAGCTCCGCAATGGCGGAGTTTGGCTTTTTTTTACCCTTTAAATGGTGACGGTTAACATCGCAACACCCAGAGAATTTGGCTAAGTCCAAGTCTTGCCAGAACCCGCAGGCCCGCAATGAGGCAGGGTTTAGCTTTTTTTTTACCTTTTTTTCATTACCCATATGGTGACGGTTGACATCGCAATACCCAGAGAATTTGGGAAAGTACCACCCAAAGAAAACCCCACACACCGCCGTCAACTGAGACCTGGCATTCATCGCGGTTTCAGACTCGGGTTGAGTACCTGAAGCCACGACGAATACCGAGTCCAGCGACAGTGAAGCTTTTAGTGAGGGCTTTTATTGAGTGCTTTTAGTCTTTTACTGAAAAGTCAAAGTCACAGTTAGGCAAAGGGAAAACATAATTCTGAACAATGGTTACAAGGTTTATTCGGCATTGGCTGTACAAAGCTATACAGGTTTAATGAAAGTTCAACCTACAAATCAAGATCCAGGCGATCTTGATGCAGCTGCGAACAAGTTCATCCACCGTGCCTTCTTCTCGAGCTTTTGTCCGACAAGTGGCGTGCCACCAGATGGTCACACCTAGCATCTGAGGCTCCTCGTACTTTTCTCGTGGCAATGACTGGTACCCGAGACGGCTGGGAATCTTATGGGACGTGTCTTGCGTACTCGATTGATGAGTTGTTTGGCCAGCGATCTTTGGTAAGTCAGCTGGGAGCATTTGCTGGCCTTATCTAGGCCACAGATCATGTTGAGCCATGTTGACCATGTTGAGCCTGGCGTTGACGAGAATCTGGTTGAGCTTTTGGAAGAAAAGGTAGCGGTGCCATCTAATCGAACTCCTGCTGACGTAGAATGATGAGATGAGGTGATTGGCCACGCCCACGCCATTCATGGACTCCGTATAAGTCGTGGCTGTCGGTAGGCAAGTGCCTTGGTGTCCACCAGATGCTCAGCAGTAGCCAGCCCCTCTGACGCAGGATACTATCGCCGTTTTCGTGCTCCTTCTTGAATTTGCGCAACTCCTCCGTGAACTCGTATGGCGTTCCGGCAGCATTGGCACGTAGACTCCCGCATCTGAAGTTTTCTAGCTTGGCGTAGAGGCCCTGAAACAGCAGTGCCGAAGTGAAGCGGTTGTCGCAGACGATGGTGTAACCCTGGTTGAGGTAGTGGCGCGTGGTGTAGATCGTTGTGTGAGCCATCTTGTTCTTGAGTTCCTTGGCGGGGTCTTGGCCGGAGTCAATGGCCATGTGGCGCTTTTATCCAATGTGTGCCTCGTCGTTGAGGATGTAACCATCAAACGGGTCGCAGAGAGTGAAGTGTTCAAAGTCGACCTTGATGGGCGTCTTGGGCTGCTATACCTTGATCTTGGATCTTCCAGTGTATGCAGTCATTGACTCGTCTATGCAGAGAACTGCTCCCGGGTTCCTGCATGTGCGGAATGCCTGGTTGATGGCCTCCATCATCGGTCGCACCTTCATTATTGTGTCCATGTCCTCCTTGGCCTTCTGGTCTTCCATGGATTGCCTGGTCATGGGCGATGCAGCCTGAAGATCGGTACCGGTGATAGACGTTACTTCGGACATCCGAACGTTGTTCCAAATTTGATTGAACCTTTTTCTCGTCATGGTCGATCTGATGGAGTGGTTTCCCAGGTCTGGGGACGTGGACCAATACTGCGCCATCTCCGGGAAGTTGTTGTAACCCATGATTACCAGTATTCCGATGAAGGCCACAAACTCGTCTTTCGTCAATGGTACCGACATGGGAGTGGGATGTGGTTTTTTTCGTTTCGGCGATGTTTGGCAGGCTTGCGTGGTTGTCGTTACTGCTGGGTCTTGGCTGGAGTTGAAGTTGGAAGTGGCCTCTGCTTGTTCCCCTGGCTGAGGGACTTGCGATGAGACGACCGTTGATGGTGTCTCCTTGGCAGCTGGTTCTTGGCAGACCCTGCTTCTTCCCTTTGGATTTGCGCCGGCTGGATCGGTAACGTTGACGACGAGGACTCTGACTGGCTTCTGTGAGTCTTGTCCACCGCTGCACACATCTGCTCTAGCACCAACTGTCCTGTGCTCGGATCTTCTGAGGGTTCTGTGCTCGGGTCTTTTGAGGGTTGTACTGGTGGAGCGCTTGGCTGAGACTGTTGTTGGCTGAAACGGTGATTGACATAGTGGGTTATGGTGGCGTGGCACATCTTCTGGAGGTAGCCACTTCGAGGAGGCAATAATCGTTTCGATTTTTGCTCAGGAGGGTCGGGAACATATTACTTCTGTAGATCTTGTCGTACAGTACGACTCGCCAATGTGGTTTCATAGCTTCTAGTTTACTCGGTTCCAGTGACGGTGGCGGTGACTGTGGGGGTGGTGGCTCGATTATGTTGGCTGTCGTTGAGGTGACTCTTTCTTTCTCCTCCTCCGACGAAACAATGCAGATTACCTCCTCGGATTCTTTACTTATGAGTCTACCTGAAAGACTTGGTTCATCTCATAAATGGCCGTGGCTGCGATGTTGCAAATTTAGCTTTTGGCTTGCGATTTTGGCTGGAGGACGAGACCTCCTCTGCTGATGTGGGACGTAGTAGGACCGACCAACCGGGCTCATATGTGGGCGACGTCGCTTCTGATGATTGCATTGGCATGGGAGTAGTGGGCAAAGTTTCTGTTAGGGTTGGATGTCGTGGTGGGCTTTCTGGCCTTTGCGGTCGTGGTGGACTGCTCTCCTTAGCAGTCGTGGTGGACTGTCTGGCCTTGCTTCTTCATCCTCACTGCTGGACGTCGGAAGGCAGGCGTCGGCATCGTCCTCTGACTCGGTTTCTTTTAGTTCGTCACCTAACTCATCCTCATCGTTGACTGATTCTTGGCTGCTACCTTCGTACTAGTCTTCATTTTCCTCGCAGTAATATGGGGACTCTGATTCGTCCTCCTCCCCGGCCACATCTGTTTCTGGCATTGGCGGCTGTGCTTGGCTTGACCCGGCTGCTTCTTCCGTGTGGACGTCTGGTTGTGGAATTCCCAGCTATGTTTCACTCGGAATTCCAGTGAGTGGCAAAAACCGTCTGTAGGTGACGTGGGGTGGTAATGGACGTGGTGGTAGTGGTGGCGGAACCAATGACTCGACTGTTGTGTTGGCCACAGCGATATCGTCTTCCATGGACGATGGCACCCCGTGAGTCGAAGTCCCAGCATTGCCTTTCGGTCCTGGCGTGTTGTCTGACTTGACGTTTCGTTTGCTGCGTTTGGCATTGCTTGCCCTCTCCTCCATGAATTTGTTGGTCCTCCTTATGATGAAATCTGCGGTCTCTCCAAATAATTCCATGAAAAAATCCAACTCCTTGATCTTCTTCTTGCATCTGCCAATGTAGCCCATTGGAGTTTCAGAGAAACTTTTCTTGTGCTGGTACTCGCTCAGCTCTTACGTCCAAACCCGATGAAGTTGCGTCCGAGTCTTACCGGCCCTAGACTTCTCTACTACGGGGTAGCTGGGAAAGTCGTCCATCGGTGCTGCTGCATCCGTCATCTTGTCTGCACGCTTCTGGTCAAAGAAATGATTTGCATACGGCGGGTAGGCCCTTATAAACGGCTACGCGTGACCACTGCACATCGCTTCTGCTCAAATGTATGCAAGATCGTGAAGTAGTTGCCACATGACGCAACGTTGTGCAATATTGTGCAACACCCGTGCAACCCACATCTGGGTGCGGGATTGCAGGAATCGATTGGACCACGCGGAAACAGCAACCGGTCGTGAAGGGCAATAGGCCGCAGATTGCCAGACACTGCAAGTGATCATCAATTGTGAGGCTTTCGATAAAGCCACGTGCCGTTGTTGCAAACATGGTGTTTGGCATCAGAAATTTGGGGGCAATGCGGAGAAGCCCACGCCTTACTACCTGAAATCCGGTTTTTCGACCAAAAAACCAAACAAGGCAAGAAACCACATCAGAAAGGAGTGGCAGGGTGATTGTGGGATGGAGAATGGAATTCCCGAAGGAAAAGCTGAGCAATGGACATGTTACATGGATCCCAGTTTGCTGGCTGTTCCCGAAACAGTGTTGCTGAATGGTTACTCTATTTTGATACTGTGGCAGCATATTTATTTGGATGTGTCACATGTACTGTACACCTTCCACAACCACCAACTTTTGAACGACAGTGAACACAGTCCAACAGCTCGTATGCCTGCTACATAAGTCAATTTATTTTTTGGTGCTTTTTGGTGTCGCTACCCGTACTTCACTGCCATACAGTCAACATCAGTGTTGTTAATGCATGCTAAAGTTTATTGTCTGATTTGTCCTAAAAATTGCATGTCCCCACGACCCGATGCCAGACCAACAGCACAAAGAGATGGAAGCTCTTAGAGAAACCCATGGTTGAGGGTGACCAAAGCACACCGTGATAAGAATTGTTAGCATTGCGAGTATTAGGCACTGGCTGGTTCACCTTGTGCTGTTCACGGCTGGCCGAAAAGCCATCCGTACGGCCATCCCTTAAGGCTCTTCACTGAGTATGAGTACAATGTTTTTTGTTTGAATGAATTACAGTGCTCCAACCAGGCGCGTCCTGCCCACATAGGGCTACACGGAATAATGGAATAGTGCCTTGGGTCAATTTTTTTGGTTTTGTGGCACCCGATGCAAGGTCTAATATGGACAGGTGAATTTATACCCGCATAGCCCAACACGAAATAATGGAGCGGTGTCTCAGGTATATTTTGTTGGATTTACGGAACACGAGGTAAATCTGAATATGGACAGGTTGGTTCATTTGTACCGCAGAGCAAGAGGTGAAATTCCTTGACCACTACAGACGAACTACAGCATAAGCATCTGCCAAGAATGTTTCCATTAATCATGAACGATACTTGGGTTCAAAGGAGATCAGATACCACCTAGGTCTGACCATAAACTATGCCAACAGTGATCTGCCGGAGTTGCTCTGATGACTCATCGGGCAGTTTTAGGGAAAGCAAATTGTTTGGGTTCCGAAGGCAGTATGGTTGCAAAACGGAAACTTAAAGGAATTGATGGAAGGGCACTACCAAGATTGGAGCCAGCCACTTAATTTAATCAACAAGGAAAACTCACTCGTCTAGGACACATCAGGATTAACAGATTAAGAGCTCTTTCTTGAATCAGTGGGTGGTGGTGCGTGATCGTTCTTAATTGGGGAGCGATTTGTCTGCCTAATTCTGATAACAAACGATAATCTAGCCTGCTATATAGATGACTAATTTCCGAGTGCCGGTACCATCCTCTTGGCAGGGTTGGTGTCGCTTGGTAGGTTAATAGAGGGACACATGGTTCTTTGGGACCATCATTATTTATCGCTCAGGGGTTGGAGGTAATGAAAAAATGTGACCACCAAATTTTCGAAGATTACCCCCTTCAAAATCCTTAAAAAACCTTGAGGCTCCGCTCAAGGTCCAAATATAATGTGACCCCCTCTCCATCACGTGAGCATTTATATGCCTATTGAGACTGTCTTCCAATAATTTTCTGTAGCAAATTGAGTAAGTAGCACTCCTTAACATGTAATTAAAAACAGTTGTAAAGAAAACCTGCCGCGTTTTTTAACAAGAAGGTACGTTGGGTTATAAATGTTTTATAAAACAAAGATGTTTCTGACACCAAACTTGTGTCGAGTATCATACATTAAGTACGATGAACGCATTGTTGCTTGTATGCCCGTATCCATAGCATAGTCAGCACCTGAAACACAAAAAGCCAAGAAACAGTAGGCAAGGTTCGTTTGAGAGCTTATTTAAAAAAGCTATACTTGTTGTACTGGTGCTAATAGCTTCGAAACCTTGTAAACACTCACATGATGGGGGTCTCGTCCCCCCCCCACCGAAGCTGAAGTGTGCTTAGAAATTTTGATGGCTGAAAGTGTCATTCATGAGGACCAAAAATGACTTTCTTTCACTTTGGTCAGCAGAATTTTTGTAACCCCCTCTTGACGGGATTAAAAATTACGACCTCCCTCAAGAGGATGCAAAAGTTCATGACTACCCAATTTCCTCCACCAGGCAATAGAGATTGAGCAATAACAGGCCTGTGATGCCCTTTAAATGGACGGGGTAGCACATGCACCACAATGAAGAAAACAGCATGTGTTCTCCCAAACTGAACCACTTTCGTGGTAGAGATCAGGATTTGGAATTCTCCACCCCGAATGAGGATTTCCCAGTAAGCATACGTCATAAGCTCGCGTTGATTACGTCCCTGCCCTTTGTACATAGTGCCCATCGCTACTACCGATTTATTGATTGATTCAGGGACCTCTGTTGTGTGCCATGAAGATGATTGAACTTGATCATTTAATGGAAGTAAGAGTCGTAACAATGTTTCTATATGTGAGACCACTCGATTATTTGAAAGTGGTCACAACAAATAGGAAGTAAAAACTGCTAATACCATGTTCAGGATATAGTATGGAGCAATAAATTAGTTAAAGAGGATCGAATGTGACTATAAGAAAACCCAGTAGTCACTAATTGTGACAAGTCGAGGATAATCAAGGAAGGAAATACCTTACCAATTTGAAGAACTAATCATTGCCTTCTTTAAGTGCCTCTTTTAAAGTGAAAAATCACTAACGTAACCATACAACAATAATTATTTAAAGGGCCACTCCTCAATTCTGGTCAGGAAGAATTCTTAATTCATCTGAAACGGCCCTAGTAACCAAACTGCCAGGAAGGCCAAAAAGGAATAAGTAAGTCAAAACCTAAAGAACTTGGCAATAAAGGGAAGGATTCAGTAAGCTGCTAATCCTTAGAGCAAAAGTATCTTACTTTCGGCCTAATTCAGCTCCACCTACCTGTGAATACATGTTCAGTTCCTGTTGACCTGTATCAAAGTTTTTCAGAATCAAAGGACTTAGATATTCTGGAGTGGAACAAGAATTAAAGATAACATTCTTGCATTTACCAATATGGGTGTCCTGAATTGATGCAGTTACAATAATTAAGAAGTCGGAATATTTTTTCGACAACAACCAACATATTTATGATAAATTCCTTTTCAAAAGTATGAGAGGTATATTTTTAACATTGCAGCATTCAAGGACACTCCTTAGGATATCTCTAATTCCAATTACGGCCGGCTTCACATTCCAGGAAAAAATGTTGAGTACCACAGACAGGACGAATAAAATCACTTTTTTTCCTAACGATACATAGAGATTTTGGCGTTACACTAGCTTGATGTCTGTCGAACTGTTGGACCAGTAACAAATACTTGTAGTGAGGGGTGGGTCATTGCATATTAGTCCTGGGGCCAGCCATGCTGGTGTATGCAACTTTGTGTATGCAAAATTTGTTTGCATACACAAGTTGCATATGGAAGAGTTGTTAAAAAAAGTTGGGTGATTATGCCCACCCCCCACGTTTTCGAGTTGGGGGCACATAGCCCCTGCATCTTTAATGTAAAAATACGATATCTGCTTCTATGTGTCCAATATGGTTCATTTTTTTATTCGAAGCTGATTGAAAAAGGAATTTATAATGTCACACGACTTATGACAGTCCCAGAAGTAGTTTTCCCAGTAAACGGGAAATAAAGCCCGGTTGACACCAAATTAGCATTGCAGCATTTAGGCCTATCGAGTTCTCGCTCGCAGGAAGCAAATGAATGCACAAAGCAAATCTTTTAAACACAACAAACAAGCTACATGACTCCTTAATTATTGAGTAAAAATTTGGTATGCTCTCATGCACCTGGAAACAAGCAGTGAAGGTTAACGATATTAGTGTCACTAGATGGCGTCACGGAAAAATATAAAGAAAATCTCCTGGCTCCATCTAGTGACACATATATCGTTAAGCTCTATGAATTGTTTCCAGGTGCACGAGGGCGTACTAAATTTTTATTTAATAATTAAGGAGTCACGCGGCTTGTTTATAGCGTTTAAAAGTTTTGCTTTGTGCATTCCTTTGCTTCTTGCGAGCGATAATTCGATAGGCCTAGATGCTGAAATGCTAATTTGGTGGCAACCGGCCTTTAGGTTATTTCCTGTTTACTGGGGAAACCACTGCCGGGATTGTCATAAGGCATAGGACATTGTAAATTGCTCTTTCAATCAGCTTTAAATAAAAAAAAAGAACCATATTGGACTCATAGAAGCTGAGATATTGTAGTTTTACGTTAAAGATGCCGAGGCCATGTGCCGCCCCCACACACCAATCGAAAACGTGGGGGGGGGGGTGGGACACGATATTATTCAAATTTGCATACACCAGCATGGCTGGCCCGTGGACTATATGGCCTTTTGTAGGTCCACTGTTCAAAGCAGGTTAAGCTACTAACCCCTCTGTGCGAGACTTGTGGGGACATGACACAACTGGTTCCTCGCTTCGGGCTTCAGGCATTGCAAGTCAACTGATCAGTTGTTTTGCCTAGTCTTCTCAGTGTGTCCTTCACCCATATGAACTGATATAATCCCCTTCAGGGTGTCTAGTCCAGAGACTGTGTCTTCTGCGTCGTCCTGTCGGACTGTGGGAAACTATGCAGTGAGCAGTTGGTCTATGCCTTTTGGCTTTTGAAGGTATGCTGTTCTAAGCTGATGAAACTGTGGACCAGTGGTAAGACTGGCTGCTCCTCCGGAAAGATATGCAAGTACGTTGTTCTAAGCTTATTGCACTGTTAGACCCACTCAATCTTTAGGGATCATAGGACAACTTGTATCTAGGTAATCCCAGATTTTTCTTAGCATGCGCATTGAGGTTCCTGCAAGAACGCTGCCTCGATTGCTGAGCACCAGTAATGGGCAGGCCACTACTGAATGTATCTATGGCTAACGAGTTTTGTGAGGCATGCAATCCTGAAGGCACAGTCGGCCGAATCTGCAGTTGTTCTTTGCCTTTAGGCTTGAAGATCAATGTGCTATGCTAGTTTAGTGTTTTGGGACCAGTGGGGTAGCTGGTGGTTTTAGCCTTTCTTGCCTTTGGGTTCTTGCCTTTCGGCTGCAGGTAAGCTGTTCTAAGCTGATCGAGCGTTTGGCCCAGTGGAATATAATTATAATGGTAGTAAGCGGTGGGTCATCTGGCTCGAAGATCATTGTGGTTGGGGTCTGGCTGCAGAATTAATGAACTAGTGTATGCTCTAGCTGAATGCCAAGTAGTAGTCTTTAACTGTAAAGTTGTGAAGTGCATCCTGGGCAAGTTGGTCTCCTGCGACATCCCAGGCAAGGTGAAGATCTGGTAGCCTGCGCTATGTTAGGTAGGTTACATGATGCTGTTGTTGGACTGCTGTGGTGGTTATACCTGACCACATGACTACTAGCCAACCTTCCACTAAGGCATGCAATTTGCTTTTTCGGATTTTCATTTTTCCATTAGACTAGGACAAAAGGACAGGGCACCAATGATGCTACCTATATGCCCCAAAATAGGCATCATCAGGATCAACAGCTGCACCAGAATGTTTGATGCTCGAGGTTTGGCTTGGTGTCCCAAAATTTGGCTTTAGAACACAGGAGAATACTGACCAGAAGCTTAAATGGCCCGAATGCCTACTGTGGCTTGCGACGGATACCTAGTGTGATGAGACTGTCGAACCGTGCTGATCTTTCATGATGAGTAATTGACTGTCGAAGACTTTCGAGTCGAACGATAATATGAAATACGACAGACCCAACCAAGCTGAGGCAAGCTAAGCCCACTTAGAGAGAGAGAAATGCTGTGCCAATCTGTGGTAATTCTGACATTGTGTGGTGGAATGTAAAGCACACCCGACTGGTAGGTGTATAAAAATCGTCTATGATTAATTTCTACCAAGTGCACATTTGTTGCTATTACGATTGCTAGTTCTTGTTTGGGATTGTGAATGGATACTGACAATTTTAGCATTGTTAGACCCAGTCCACACCTGCCTAACACCAAATCTTTGCTTTACGATAATGTGCCCTTAGTTCTCTTGGGATAGTAGGTAAGACAACAGTGGTTGAGCAAAAAACGGTGAAGCTTTATGGCTCACACTGGGCCCTTGCAGGGAACTTGTTTCTTACTTGGAAGTCTACAGGAACATGTGAGAATCTCAGTAGTGCAGGACTTGTGACTCAATATAGTGAGAGCCTCTGCCCACAGGACTCTCCTGGACAGGAATCGTCAAGTCTGACAAAGAACTGCAGGGTTCACCTCTTGATGTGCACCTATATCTTGCAGGGCCACTGCCTACTCTTGGCTAAGAATCGTCATAGATGATGAGGATCTCTAGGGTGCACGTCTTGCTGGGCGGCTGTATCTTGTGTGGAGGGGATTATACCTCTTGCTTTTCTTTACTTTCCTCCCGACTTTAATTTAAGTGGTAGTAGCCTGGTTTACCTATTTGTTGCTGGAATTGTACCTTGTTGTTAACTGAAAGGTAAATATCAGCTAACAACAAGGTACAATTCCAGCAACAAATAGTTAAACCAGGCTACTACCACCTAAATTGAAGTCGGGAGGAAAGTGAAAGTGAAAAGCAGGAGGTATAATCCCCACCACACAAGATACAGACGCCCAGCAAGACGTGCACCCTAGAGATCCTCGTCATCTATGACGATTCTTAGCCAAGAGTAGGCAGTGGCCCTGCAAGATATAGGTGCACAGCAAGAAGGGAACCCTGCAGTTCTTTGTCAGACTTGACGATTCCTGTCCAGGAGAGTCCTGTGGGCAGAGGCTCTCACTATATTGAGTCACAAGTCCTGCACCACTGAGATTCTCGCATGTTCCTGTAGACTTCCAGGTAAGAAACAAGTTCCCTGCAAGGGCCCAGTGTGAGCCATAAAGCTTCGCCGTTTTTTGCTCAACCACTGTTGTCTTACCTTCCATCCCAAGAGAACTAAGGGCGCACTATCGTATAGCCCAAATTTGGTGTTAGAAAGGTGCGGACTGGGTCTAACAATGCTAAAATTGTCAGTATCCATTCACAATCCAAAAACAAGAACTATCAATCATAATAGCAGCAAATGTGCATTTAGTAGAAAGGTAAATATCACATGTTTCCATGCTTGACATATTCGGAGTGTGTACTGATGCGTCTGCACTATTTACCATACTTCTTTTTCTATACTATATTTTGTATACTTATTTTTAGGAGTCGTCCATGCTTCTTTGTTATGGTACTGGGGTAGCATTTTTCGTCAAATTTTTATTTTTTGGGTAAATGGGTGTTCTTATTCTTTAACTTTTTTCTTAACTGGGAACTCCAGCTTTAATGTTATTTTTTCCTGAGACTTTGGTAAATGTAGGCCTAGTTCTGAACTTTTCCAATGTATTCATGGTTCATCATAAATGAGAGCTATATTTATGCATGTCATTGATCATAATGTAATAGGTGAGACTAATTAACGCATTTAAAGACTATCGGAAGAAAGTTACTTGAAATGGGCAGCAACTCCTGAATTCCTATCTACACAAGAAGTTAAAGAGCAGTAGTAAACCAACTACTTGAAGTACAATCTCAATTTATTGATGTATCTGTGACAAGATTGTATCAATCTACTTATAAAGGCCTCAAGTGAAGAAGGAAGGGTTGTCATGCGATGTTGGTTGAGGTATAATGTTCAACCCAAGAGGTCTTGAAACGTGGCACACCTCAATTCCGTTTTCATTATTCGTACTTAGGGTAGCAGTATTACCCAACAATCATCAGATCCTGACAATTCTGGTAGCAGAGGCCAAGACATCACCAGACAGTAAAAATCCTTCATCAGGACCTAAAGATGCTGCTTCATGACAGGCTATGTGAATGTAGGAACCTAATCAGTCTTTACCATCTCGTTTCATCACTTACGCCAACAATTGTTTTCATCATACTCCTATGGAGAAGAGTGAAGAGCATAAACGCTTCAACGATGGTTCTATGGGCTTTGCAGGCTCACCTGCATCGACCGTATGTACACCCGAAGCATTCCTACAAACGAATCGTGATGCTCACTGGAGGCGAGACATTGAAAACCCAATATCCAATGTTTTGTTCAAGGAGCATCAATCAGTCTAATTAAATTAAAGTTTTTTACGACCATCATGGTCGGAAGGCATAAAAAAAGAGAAAAGTACAGAAGAAGTAAAAACATTACGCAATACTAAACCAAGTGACATACGTAATCGAGACACTGTTGACAGAAAAAGTATAAAACTAAAATAAGGCAAAATCTGAGGAAACGGTTGACTTCGGACAAGAACATCATCCCCATATTACATCCCTGAGAAGTCAAATGTAAACACAGGCAATATAACAAGCACTTCACAATTAAGATAGACACTTGTAGGCGACCCAGCTCGTGAGTACAAAATAGGGTACAGGATCGTTTTCGTACATTCAGCCAGAGGTAGCTCACCAATATTACCCGATGCCAAACTAAAATGGCGATTCCCAGAAAAATAGAGGTGGGACCCCAAACGACAGGAGTATTACAAAATAGGCATGTAAAAACGTGAAACTAACAAATCACGTCCCCCCTGAGATCTCTGAAAGGTTTTTTTGACCTGCCCCCCCCCCCTAACCTTAACACTGGTCAGCAGAGGGTGGCTTCCATTTCACAGGCTTCAAAGAATTAAACCCACACCGCAGAATGATTAAGCTCACCCACAGTCAAGCCCAAAAACTTCATAATTGGTAAAAAGGCAATACTACAAACGTGACAAAGCAAAATACAATAAATAATTCATGATAGAAAAAGTGCTGTAAAGTTAGCAGCTCTCAGACTATTGGTTTACGAAAAGAAATTGAAAATATCATTTGAGAGAACCAAAAACACTCCCTAACCTTGAAATAAGCGTGGTTACCCAAGGAAACATAAGAGCCACGCTGAATAAAAACTAAAGTACACGTGAGAAAAAAACAAGAACATCACACTAGGCATAGTAGTACACAATGTAAGTAGAAAAGCTCAATCAGCGTCTGCCTCAGGTGGCGTACCCTACAAGCGCAGACAAAACCACTCTCTAAAAATCTCCAAATCCTCAGGACTATAAGCTTTCTTTAGGATATCGACAGGGAGGTACTCACCAGGAACGCAACATAATTGGGCTAAACCCTGCAAGATTATTCCTCTTATATACCAGACTTTTTGTACGTAGCGTTTGGATCTGGCCATACAAATCAAGTTGTTGACCAGAGCCATGGTTGACTGACCTTCCATACTCACAAGGACAGGCAATGACCAAGGGAATGCTTCTATTTCTGCAAAAGATCTATAACCCATTGAAGGCCTTTTACACACTCTGGCAAAGCAATAATTTCTGCCTCAGCAGAACTCAGTGATCATTTTCAATTTCACGGTCTTCCAAAAAACTAACCCACCGAAAACCCTCAAGGCATAACAGAAGAAATCCCTGGCATCAAAGGTGATATGCCAGGAAGCGTCACTACAAGTTTCAATGGGATTCTGAAGGCCTATATGAAAAAACAATCTTAAACGCTTCGCACAATTGACGTAAGTGAGTACTCGCTTGGCTGCTTGAAAGTGTATCTCCTTCAGATTCTGCCCAAAGCATGCTAACACAGTCTCGGAAAAACTTATGTTCGGCTTAGTATACGGCACAAGGTACAAGAGCGAATTTAGAATAAGTATATACGCAACACGGTCAGAAAAGAGGAGTCCTTGCATACATCCAAATTTTGGTTTGGATTCAAGGGGCCGTTAACTTGTTTAGTAGGATAATTCTGATAACGCACCACAATTTTATTAATATACTGTATTTGTGAGATGGACAGTCCCTCTGATTCTTGTTCAAAGACCATGCCCAGATACAAACTATTAGCCGTTTCCAAGGTACTAAAATGTTCTTCTATTTTGGTTATCAACCTGTAAACAGTGACATTAATCCCGAGTAAACAAAAAATCATCAACTTGGCTTGTGAGGATAACGTAGACCCCCCTCTTGGTGTAAAAAAAATAAGCAGGGGTCGATCGTACACTGAACCATGCCGCATGCCAACAAAGCAGCACAAAGATTTTCGTACCAGCATCTTCCTGTGTCTGGCATCCCGAATAGGGCTCTGATAAGTTTACACACTTTTGCGTAGGTAGGCCCACAACCTTGAGGTGGCTCCAAGTAGAAGGAGTTAAGGTACGCGCTTTTTATATACAAAGTCTTAAGGGGGTACCCATAAAATTGTCCTACAGCAATGATCAGACGCAGGGTATCAAACCTCACCGTGGGACTCGAATTCAGATCGTATTCAAAGCAGAATGACGGGCTTGTGACCCACAAGCCACAAGTCTTGCCGTGCATTTCTACAATGAGCCGTCCTGACTGCATTTTTTTGTAAAAACCCATTTTCAGTGCGATATTTTTGCATTGGGGGGCTTATCCTCTAGTTTCCATACTCCAAGTTCCTCCAGGACATTCAGTTCAAGTTGAATAGACTCCTTTCACTGGTCAACCTCCGAAGATCTTAACGCCTCTCCATAGCTAGAAGGTATTTCCTCGAGAACTTCAATGCTAATGCAAGTTTCCCATCCCCACATCAGTAACCTTGGAAGCCTTGAAATATCCCTAAGTACACTACAATAGGACGCCCAATCCTTGTGTTTTCTTTAAGACCGCAATTCATAACACAGCCGGGCCTAAGAAGAGAAGGAAAAACGGCGTACACACGTTGGGATTTAAACGTCTGCTTTGAACTCCCTCTTTTACGACCTGGTGGCTGAGCCACATGTCCTTCAACAGTAGGGTCGATGCTGATTAAGGGGCGTGTGGACACTCAAAGCAAGTTTTTCAAACTCCCTTCAAACCCTTCTAATGTGTAAGTTACAGAACTAACCCCCTCTATGACACAAGCAGAAAGAACATCTTCACATTGGGTAAAATAAAACACTAGGTTCACACACTATATCTGGACTGATCATAGGTTCAGAATTCAAAAAGGGATTAACAATTGGCAAAGCAGTGGAACTCAATGCTACTGGAGAAAGAACAGCACCTGTGGAAACATAAACAGGTAGGTCAGATGGGCTATGCGGACTAGGAGACAAAATCGGGACACTTGTCGGGACGCAGAGATGAGTTCAGAGGAAAATTCGTTGGAGAAGAAGGTTAGGAAGTAGGGTGGAGTGAAAAAACTTTTTTAAATTAATTTGGTCTGGGTGTGGAAAAGTTACCTTTTGGTACAAAATAATGTGTGTTAAAAGCATTTTGGCCTAGGTTAATATTTAGGTCTGCCCCAAACCACTCGAAAATCTCGGTTTTCATCCATTTCGCGATATTCGGCCAAAATTTTTCTAATTTTTTACAATTACAAATTAAATTTGGCTGGGTGTGGAAAAAGTTGCCTTTTGGTGAAAAGTAAGCTGTGTTAAAAGCATTTTTCCCCAGGTTAATATTTAGGTTTGCCCCAAGCCACTTGAAAATCTCAGTTTTCATCCATTTTGCGATATTCAGCAAAAAAATTTATGGTTTCTTATAATTACAAATTAATTTGGGCTGGATAAGGAAATGTTTCCTTTTGGTAAAAGCTAAACTGTGGTAAAAGCCCTTTGCCCTAGGTTAATATTTAGGTCTCTGCCCCAAGCCAGCTGAAAAAGTGGCTTTTTCAGACTTTTACGGAATTGAGTATTCAGTCCAAATTACATTTCTCTCAGTCATAATTTAGTTTAAAATTACCTTTGTTAGATTTGTTTTGTTTGAAATAAATTATTTCATTTGTCTCTTGTATTTCAGATTAGACAATAATTAGAATGGCTGGCGTTTCTGGGTGTACGCAGCCAAAGCCATGACTGCGTACCAGTTGTCTGAATTTTGTAAACCCTTCGTATTTTACCACAGACCGTTCTTCCCACAAATGCTAGAGTGATGAAATGTTACTTGTTCCTTAAAGAAGAAATGACAGAGAGATTTGCAGATAACCCAGCAGTCGCTGAAGTTTCAAGTTGTGTTTTGTCCAAAGTCAAAACATTGTAGCACAAGATATCAATTCAATTTTTACACACTAAAAAATTGTAGCGAATATAAAAGAACTTCATGACGAGCACCAAAATTCGCTCAAACCCTTCAAGAGCCTACAAAATGACTAAGCTTTACAAAGCTACAAATCTATTGCACAAAATCAGTCCCATTGTCAGAGTGTATATCAGAACAAAAACTGAATTCATTAATATTTGAAGACATTGTGGAGTTAGATGTGGCTGTTGTGGGAGTTCCGCAGCAAATATTAGAAAATTGTCTTTTTCGTTTTTTGAATTCCTGCAATTGCTTTGTAATGACTTTAGGTATATTTCCTCTCATCATCTTTCGTGTACTTCTTTGATCTTCCCAAAATGGTCTTACTTCAGCAGGTACCTTGTCACTTTTCTCACACTTGGAATGATTTACTTCCACGCATTTACAAACTGCAATGTCAAACAACTTGAAATGATATTTTTTGCAATAGTTTTGTAGTTTTGTTTGATAGTTAGGATTATTTGGCAGCACTTTAGGGGTCTGAGCAAATTTAGATGCTCATCCTATAATTCTTTTATATTTGCTACAATGCACTAGTGTGTAAAAATTGGAATCTATGCCTTGTGCCACAATGTTTCGACTTTGGACACAACACAACTTGAAACTTCAGCGACTGCTGGGTTCTCTGCAAATCTGTGTGTCATTTTTTCTTTAAGGAACAAGTGGACATTTCATCACCCCAGCATTTGTGGGAATAACGAACTGTGATAAATACGAAGGATTTCCAAAAATCAGGCAACTTGTATGCCGCCGTGTCTTTGGTTCTTACATCCAAAAAACCCAGCCATTATAATTATTTTCTATTCTGAAATAACAGAGACAGATTAAATAATTTATTTCAAATAAAATAAATCAAACAAACGCAATTTCAAACAAAATTATGATTTAGGAAATTTAATTTGAATTGAATACGTAATAACGTAAAAGTCCGAAAAAGTCACTGTTTCAGCTGGCTTGGGGCAGACCTAAATATTAACCAAGGACAAAATACTTGTACCACAGTTTACCTTTTACCAAAAGGAAACTTTCCCGTACCCAGCCCAAATTAATTTGTAATTATAAGAAATTATAAAATTTTTTGCCAAAAATCGTAAAATGGACGAAAATCGAGATTTTCATTTAGCTTGGGGCAGACCTAAATATTAATCTAGGGCAAAATGCTTTTAACACAGCTTACTTTGTACCAAAAGGCAAGTTTTCCACACCCAGCCCAAATTAATTTAAAAAAAAAATATTTTCACTCCACCCTAAGAGGTAGGTTGGAACACAAAGTTAGGGGTAGGAGGGGATGAGACGTTGACGTGGGCTGAGTTGACCAAAGGAATTTCAGAGAAATGATTAGGTTGGGGCACAAAATTCGTTGGGAGGACAACAGCATAGGCAGCGTAGACTTCTGTAAACAGACTCAGCCTATAAGACTATTGCCATTGCATATTTCCATTAAACCCAGATTGTATTAAGTGGGAGGCGGAAATTAAATTGTTGGTGACTCATGGGAGTTTCACAACAATTTCGAGAACAATTGGAATACCAAATGGGAATCCCTCTTTGTTCACAACCATGATCGACATCGACCCCACGAGTCGACCCTCAACAAAGCTCCGGTCTGCCGCAAGTAACTTTGACAATTGGAACACTTATCCCTGTCAATAAGGTTACCGCAGTCCTGGAAAACCATTACGGACGTGTAACTATCGACCTCAAACTTAGTAATAAAACCATTAT
>JAHWFP010071420.1:84026-115452 GCA_023313725.1 Lithobius niger
AATATTTAATCCTGGAAAATTATCCATACCCAGTTGCACAGGCGGTTGTGCCTCTAATACAAATACTGTAAAATCAGAAAAATCACAAGTGTCCTCATCAAGCGTAAGGCAGTAAGCATAATCTCTGTCAGTAAAATTATCTTGTTGCGACACAATAAGAGAGGAAACGTTGCCGTTATTAGGGCCCTGTTGCACCTGAAAAGTATGAAGCCTAGGCTGACGTTAAGGACTAGCATCCTGCGGCGGGGATAAGTTTGTAATCTTGTATCACTGTTGCAGCGTAAGAATTCCTTAGTGAAGGGCAAAACCAATCATTGTGCCCTTTTCTGCCACAACATTCACAGATGGGGAACCACTGGTGGGGGGGGAGCAAGGAATGATCGCACGAGGCTACAAGGTGAGAGGCGGGCCTGCACCTGTAGCACACTCGTTGAGGCAGTCGCGATAGAATGTTAGAGACTGACATCCATGGCTAAGCTGAGGGCAGGAGATTAGGGAGTGCTGATTCATTTCTAGGAAATTCGAAGACCGACGACATGGTATTAAAAAAATTGTTGACGAGTTTGAATTAGAGACGTCTTCACATTATTAAGAGTCAACAGAGCTATGGTGTTACGAAGTATTTCAATAAGGGTTTGGAAGTACATAAAGTGTAAGCCTTGGAGCAGATAAAGGCAGACTTCAGCTTCATCGACATTACGCCCTGTGGCTAAACAGCTGCAGTACAAACCATGGACTCTCGTAATATAGGAAGTCAAAGACTCATTGGGTAGAATAGAAAATCTATTGCATAAAAAGATGGGTTACCATTGGCTGGCTACAAGTGCCATAAGATGTTGCGATCTGATTCCAGAGCGTACATGCAGAACGTATCTTCTTAAAGTGCATCAGTAAGGTGGGGGAAATCATTTTAAACAGGAAGGCTAGGTAATCATAATTTTTGGTGTCCCACATAGCTTCTGCAGCAGCTTTGTTCATAGGCCTAACACCTTGAAGTACAGGAAGAAACCAACCTTCAGTCTGATAAAGCATTCTAACTCCCCATACCAGACTTCAAAATTGTCTTCAGTAAGGTGGGGTATTCTTTTTTACGTAGCCAAAAGAACGTATTGGACGTTTGGAACACTTTGGAACCAGTTACAAGACATTTTGCATACACAGTTTCCGCTGTAAAGAAGTAGAAAAAGTACAAAAAGTAATATCAGTCTCTGTCAACAAAGTTAAGATAAAAAACTGCATACGAATAAAGTGTAAAAATCATTAGGAAAAGTGAAGTACAATATGTAGACGTTTCGTGGAAAACCAAAAGAAATGACTAATTATAAACAGTGGAGAAGAAACGAGGAATTAGGGAAAAAATATCGAGGGAAAGAAATGCCAGTGGTAGTGAAGGCATAATCGCTTACGCATTTGTAACATCATGGATAAAAGCTTTGCGTAAGTCACTGAATGTGTACTATTGACTAAAGTTCCTTATGTAATCAACCAACATACATGAGTGAGGATGTACGGCAATACAGGGGAGAAAGGAGAAAGGAGAAAGGCATGGCACCAAAGTTCAACATAAAGGCAAAGTTTCACACAAAGTACGCATTTTTAGGTGTGGCAAAAATAGGACGTATGTAAAATGCAACTTGCAGTGAAATTTTAAAGAGTACGTGTTTTCAAAAAGGAATATTTATGGGATAGCGTTTGTAGAAACTGAGTAAAAACGAAGCAGATTAATGCGGTAGGAATCAGCAAAAAAAAAAAAGGATACACATGAAAAAGAGCTGGCCGCACGAAAATGTCGACCGTATTTTCAAAGTGAAAAATGTCAAACCTGTGTGAAAGTCGTCAAACAGTTAATTTTCAGGTTTAAGAGCATAATTCATGAATAAAATAGAACTGTAGGTGCACTCTAGAACGAAAAAACACGACAGGGGATTCGTACGGACGTAATCTGCAGGATTATTACGAGAATGTGTGGACTACAGTCAGCGAAAATGCTTACCGCACGAAAAATGTGCCGCAGAACTGTTGCTAAGAAAAAAGTTTTTTTTTTTATGTAATGTTCCTTCCAAAAAATATGCTTTTGGCGAGTCATGGCTACCAAAGGCGTGTTTTCCCCACACTCTTACCAAATTGAAAACAAAACTAGCGTGAGTGAGCGGCCCACAAAGGTATGACTCGTCATCTCCATCCACACCATTAAGTTTTCTGAGGCCCGTGGATCAAGTCAATTCGGCGAAAAATCAAAGACAAAAAAAGGCATAATAAAATTCAAACATTCCTTTTACTCATAGTTGTGAAAAACGCAAACGCATTGTAAAAAAAACATATATTTCAAAACACACAAAAATAATGAAGCTTCAGAAAAATCAGTTCGAAAATTTATAAAAGTCAGTACGTGCGTAACTCCCAAAAAGGTCACGCAAAAGTATTAAGCATGGCGTATTTTTTATTAATCCCTTCGAATGTATACGCATTTATAAACTATAGTGATACAATTTACAGTTCATGGCCAGCTTCATCCATCACAAAATACAATAGAAAACCTTGCATGGCATTGTACACAAATTATCGACGTAAATTAATCAAACAGATGTAAACAAAACTAGGCCCAATCTTCAAAGTGCATAAATCAATCGAAACAAATGGAAGTATTTTACGACCGCCACGGTCGGAATGCATAAAAAAAAAAGAGAAAAAGTACAGAAAAAATAATCACATTACGCAACACTAAACCAAGTAATATACTCACCTAACTGAAACATTGTTGACAGAAAAAGTATAAAACTAAAATACGGCAAAATCTAATGAAACGGTAGGCCTCGGACAAGAACATATTTTCCAGAGTACAGACCTGGGTGACCAAATGTAAACACAGGCAAAATAGCAAGACCTTCATAATCAAGAAAGACACTGGTATGCGACTAAGTACAAAATAAGGGACACACCGTTAAAGAAAACGCATTTTTTCGTTTTGTAGAGGTCTGTTTCTGGGTTGATTATTATTTCAGTTTGCATTGTTGCAACGATGCTATTGTTGCAGCATCATTCGGGGTTTTCTTCTTAACAATAACAATTTCAACAACGAATCTGAAAGAATAGAGCTGCACGTATTGTGCCCAACAAGTAGCTTTGTGGATTTTTTAGTATTTATAAGGGTAGCCTCGAAGCAGGTGCTTGCCAAAGTGATTCCATAATATTCGATATAATTAGCAATTTTAAAAGAAAGAATTAACAGAGAAGGTAATGAATTTCCGTTTCTAATTCAATAAAATTGCGTACCAATTATTTTTTTTGTATAGTATGAATTTTTACGATACAATAATTCATTAATTACTACATTACTTCATACATTACTTCATACATTACTTTTCTCTTCGTTAATGAAATAATGTATAACGAAGAGAAATGATGCTGCAGTAAGAAAACAAGTTAATATGTTTCTGGTATTCTGCCTGAAACAGCAGCAAGTACGGTGCCATCTAGCAGCAGAAAAAACGAAGAAAATGCAAATAAAACATGTTTAAAGTTTGTTTAAATTGCGTGAAATCGTCATTCACACTTAACTAATTCATTCTATTTAGGATTGTGTACAGAATCCTATCCAGAATACGGATAGGCCTACTCAAGTGTTCATGACTAAAACTAGTCAGGAATTGGAATTCAAAATGAAAGCAAAATATCAGTTACAAGAAAAATGTGTAGTCTGGAAATTTCTACTAGATTTTAAATTCACATTAGGATCTAAAAAAAATTGTTTCCATTGTCATTTTAATATATTTGTTCTCTGGACAAAGAATAAAGTAAAAGGCTGATGCATAAATCTAGTCAAAAAAATACGCCAAATAGTATACAGGGTGAGACAAAAGTCCGGTCACACGCAAATAACTGCCGTTATAATGGTTCCTATGTTAATTCTGAACACATATTTGTAATGTAAGTCAGCTATGGCGAAACCAATGAAGATATTTTCAATGACGTTGAAAACAGCAATCGAGGTCATCTGCATTCTATTTTCCAAATGGTGCAAGATACAGAACAAAAGTGAATTACAAAGTTGTATGCGAGCATCAAACATGACAAACTGCGAAAACAAATTGAAAATCGGAGCATAATTGTAATAGTAACGAGGAAAACAAAATAGCGACAATGTCTTCCCTGAATGTTTTAACTGCCACGCAGTGAAGCTTAGGGGCTGCTTTTACAAGCGAATGCATGAGTTCCGAGTCTTTCTAGCGTCAATAAATGCAAGTGAACGAGTATAGTTCAGGATGCAATAAAAGAAAACAACATATGATACGGATTAGGCTTAAAGTATTGAGCCATCATTCAAAACACAGAAAGAAAGGCACGGTATGTGATTCGGTATGTGAATATTTTCTGATTTTAATTTATTATTTTTTTCCGACGTTAATGCTCTTTTGAGTGACGTGCAGCCTGATAGCAACAATAGCCAAAACGCTTTGTTGTTACGTTACGAATGCTCACACTTCATTTCCAAAGGCTGAAAAATATGTTTTCTGGGGAGGATCCTAAAATTACATCCCACTTTATGCCCTCTACTTCTAGAAAACGTACGACCACTTTATTGTTCTTGTTTTGTGAAGTGTATAGCACCATAAAGAAAAAAAAAACATTTGAAGAAAACGGAGAGTAAATCAAATTTTTTCAAAGATCTTTCGCCTCGTTCTTTGGGGCACTATCATTAATGTCCCTCTCAGCGTAACCCCCCCAACCAGTTATTTACGCCATGACTTCCAACCGCCAACATGAACGTTCGAATGAGGCTACCATTAGCCTACTACTGCAAGGTAATATTCCGCGCCACCCCCGAAAAACAAGTTTATTTATGCATACGAATGCTCACACCCTTTAAAACCTATTTTACCACCCATCCACCTTATTATCGCCGTATTCTCGTCGTAGGCTTACCCTGCAATTTTCCTGAAACGTTTTTCCTGGGAAAAGAGCTGACGAAATCAGAAAGTAATTGCATACTGAACGTGACTTTCTGTGTTGTGACTGACAGCTCATCACTTTAGGCCTAATCCGTATCCGTTTTTGTTTACTGCAATCTGAAATTTAACTGCACTCATTGTATTGCTGCAGAAAGACTCGGAACTCATGCATTCGCTTGTAAAAGCAGCCCCTAAGCTTCACTGCATGGCAGTTAAAACGTTCATGGAAGACTTTATTGCTATTTTGTTTTCCTCGTAACTATTGCAAATATGCTCCGATTTTCAATCTGTTTTCGCAGTTTGTCATGTTTGATGCTCGCGTACAATTCGAAATTTACTTTTGTGCTGTGTCTTGCGCCGTTCGGAAGATAGAATGCAGTGACCTTGAATGCTCTTTTCAATGTCATTGGAAATATCTTCGTCATATCTTACTTACATTACAAATATGTCTTCAGAATTAACTTAGGACCATTATATCGGCAGTTATTTGCGTGTGACCAGAATTTTGCCTCACCCTTGTGGGCTAAATCGAACCGAAAGACAATTAAAAAAATCCTAATTTAAACGACTTTGATTTACATAGCGCTTCATATACATACATACATACATGCATATTTACCGCCTATTTACCGCAAATTTACTGCATGTTTCATAATGATACACGAATACATTTTCAACATCATAGTCTACATTTACACTGTCCTGAACACTCACTCACCACATCTGAAATCGACCAAGTCTGACCAGTAGGCCGTGCTTTCTCTTTTGTTTGAGGTCATCTGGGAGAGCTCACAAAGCTGGCAGTGCGCACTGAGACTTAGTTTTTCTTACTGTTCAGCTTGGTAGCACACTGCCATACTGCTACATTGAGGCGAAAACTATGCTTACTTATAAATTATTGATCATCTACAGTACTACTTTTCGATCCCTTTAGATAAGCGGAGACCTTATAGTTTGTATCTAGCTACTAAAACATCTTAACACGCGTTTAAAATATATAGCCTATAGTTGGCATTGGTTACATTAGATAAAACGCTATTCCAACATTTATGTTGTTGGGACAAAATGAAACACAACAACGTGCTGCTTCGAGTTGGTTAATGCGACTAGCAAAAGTTATTATTTCGTTGAGTTACGTCGAGAAAGCCTATAAGGTATAAGGAATCAACGATGTTTATAACTTGCTATGTTTTTTAAACTCCACTTGACTACCAATGAAAAAGGCATCGGACGGACGGACAAAGCCATTGTTATAGTCGTCCCAGCAATTTCGGCTGTATAGAAGATTAAAACAATACCAAGGTTCCGTTATTCAGCATTTAGAAGTAGCGTAAAGTCCTAATGATCCATTTTAGTGACGTGCAGTGCGAAGCAAAGCAAATAAGCTTGTCGACCAGTGTGTTTGTTAGGCTGTGTATGTCTGTGTGTATCCACGATAACTGTGAACCCATTATCGGAGTTATTTCAAACTTCCCACATCCATTCGATGCCTATTTGTGGATTTAAGTTCGAATATCAGTAAAAACTTGTTAAGGAATTTTGGGGTTCTTGACTCTTCAATATACGAAAAAGAATTAGAACCGATCCTCTAAAAATTGTTCGAGTAAAGTTAAGTATAATATGTAACAGCTAAAAGATCATAGGATGGTCGTAGGTAAATTATACGCAAATTCTTTCAATCAAAATATTTTTTAATAACATCTGGGGAATGCAGTGAAGACAACACTTTGGCAGTTTCATTCACGTCATTCAGCCAATATGTTAACGTGTTCTTTTTATTTTTTTTATTTTGATGATCAATGCTTGGTGTTTTTATTTTGTTTCGTGCAATTTAGTTTTTCTGCGGAGGTGAAAAGCTTCCGTTAGCATCTTTTGCATGCAAAAGTTATAAAAAGTAGAGCTTTAAACATACTGAATGTTGTCCATATTCGACGTAATATAGAATTTGCATCAGATTTTGTACTTCGAAACCGCATCTAAAAATAATCATTTGAACTCTTCAAAAAATTATACTTCAGTTACAAATACAAGCAATATGCATTCGCAGACTTACAGGAATACTGGGGACGTGGTAGCAAAAAAAGAAAATACGGTCAAAACGAACAACATTTCCAGAAGGATTTTAAAGACAGGTGCTGTTTTTTCGAATATTGTCTCCTAATCACTTAAAAAAAATTGGTGCCTCCTCTGCCCGTATTCCATTTCTCATTCCATTTCTTCAGTAAGGAGACATGACCTTACTCCAAGCCACGTGATAAGAAAAACGTTAAATATAAGAAGGTTTTCAATTGGTTTTTGTGAGCATTCTAGACTTTGTGTCAACTTTCCCACTAAAGAAACTTGTAACATCATCTACTTTTATTCTTATTCAGAAAGATTTATTTACCGAAACGGGTACCTAACTAACTGGACTGACTGGGGGGATCACGCTCTTTGTAAGTGTTGCAATGTGTGGGCACCCTTGAGTGCAAGAACTACGAAAACATTTTGAAATTTTAGCGTTTTAGTTGTTAGACACCAAGGTTTTCTGGCGCTTGGGAACCTGCTTAAAGGCTACTGTGTAACAGTTGCCAGAACATGTATTCGTGTATGACCTTGAATGCTCTTTTCAAGGTCAGTGGAAATATCTTCGCCATATCTTACTTACATTATAAATATGTCTTCAGAATTAACTTAGGACCATTACATCGGCAGTTATTTGCGTGTGACCAGACTTTTGCCTCACCCTGTATACTTGTGGGCTAAATCGAACCGAAAGACAATTAAAAACATCGTAATTTAAACGACTTCGATTTACACAGCGCTTCATATACATACATATATACATATTTACCGCCTATTTACCACGTATTTACCGCATACACGAATACATGTTGTGGTCCATTTATTGTTTTATAGGCAACTCATAGTTGTCTATTGTTGTAGCCCTAAGTGCGTCGTTCTAGAACGGCATATCTTTTAACAACAGATGTAGCATCCGATTTAGCACTGTTGTCGACTGTAGTAAATTCCGTATAATGAAGGCATTTTTTTTGACGGAGGTGTACAGGATCGTTTCCATACATTCAGCCAAAGGCTGCTCACCAATGTAATGCGACACCAAACAAAAATGACAATTCCCAGAAAAATAGAGGTGCGAAACAACAAAACGACAGGAGTATTACAAAATAGGCATGTAAAAACGTGAAACGAAAACGTCATTCTGTAACCATGTTACCGGATCTCACACTAGTGGTAGCAACTAGTGGATGTTCAGATTGTTAGTTATTTTTCTCAAAAAAAGGGCACAAATACATTAATACAATACACTTACATGTATTTATCATATGTGATGCCTACATACTACTTTAAAGCTAATGAGTGTTATGTTAAAATGTCCTTGTTAGTAGCAAAGCACGAAAAGAATTGCTAATCTTAGTAAAACCTCTGTATAAAAAATATTAAATTTGCCTTGCACATAATTAGGTTTTAAACAAAATTAGAATTTTGTTTAAAGTTTATGTGTTTTGGGAAGAATTACTAAGATATAAAACAAAATCCTATTCTAAACCTATTTTAAGACTTGCCTATGTAAATTATTTGATGTGTTTTTGTGGAAAATTTTATTCCAAATGGCATGTGGAGATTGGAACAGAGCCATTTATATGGGTTTGAATTTAGTTCAGTGTGTAAAGCAAAAAGTTTGGTTTCCGAAAGGTGTTGCAAAACATTTCCGCAAGTAGGTTAGTGGAGCAGGTTAGTTACTACCACCATCCAAATTTTTTAAGTTTTCGCAGTTTCGTATTTGAAAAAAACTAAAGTTTATTTTCAAAAGGTAGGCTATGAGATCAAATAAAATATATATGAACTGAGAATATCTGTGTTTGAACCAGTGCTCACCTGTGTATGGGCAGAGCATGTCGGTTTGGAATGGCTCACAGAAGTCGATGGTAATTATTTTTTTATTTTTTATATTTTTTATTTTTTATATTTTTTATTTAATAAAGTTTATTACTCTTAAGAAACTCTTTTAAGAGTCATGTTTAATTCCTCCTAAACCATAGTTTTTAACCCTATTAGTGCATGATTTAGTAAATTTTACATTATTTACACGATTTACACTTACAGTAATACTTCTTATTTATCATTAGGTTAAATTTCTAAACTAATCCCAAACTGACACGGAATTTTTTTTTTTTTGGGGGGGGGGGGTTTGTGTGGTTAGGGATGTAAATGAAAACTAGGAAAATTCGTGGAATTTATCAAATTTGGAAAAATCAGCAAAATTTTAAAAAAAGTTGGTGTTCCTGTAACAAAAAAGGAAAAATTCCAGTATTTTTAGTATTACCAGTATTTTCATGAATCGTTAGTCCTAGAGTAAACTGGTTTGGAATGTGACGTCCCCTAGTGACAGTGATTTTATACTATTTATTTAATAGCTACTGCCTCTTAGACACGTCTGCTTGTCTGCTTGTACTATTTACTGTGGGGCTGCTGCTAAGTTCATTTTTGTATCTAAATGCCTCATGAACCCTTACTATTAGAAAAAAACGGTTTAGAATGTGACTTCTCTTAGCTGCCTCTTATACATTGGTTTTACTATTTACTGTTTGGCTTCCACCAAGTTCATTTTGTAATTAACTACTAATTTAGAATACTGTAACTTCTGAACAGTTAGTATATTTTTGTTTTGTTTTTTGGGGGTTTGTTTTTCTAGGGTAGTCTTTGGGGATCCTTTAGGGTACTTAACGGACTTTAGGTTGTTTTGGGAGATTAGACGATTTTTTCGGTATTATTTTAGGAATATGATGACAAACTATTAGTGTTATCATTTAATTTTACATTTATAACAAATTATTATTTTTTATTGTAGTTTTAGTATTTTCAAAATAGCGGTAATTCTAATACTAATTTGTTGCTGGAGCAACAGGACTGGCAGGACCCATGGGTTAATAACTGGCAACTTAAAAAGGAACAGTTCTGAAAGTGTGCAGATAAAAAGAAAGATGGAAAAAGTACGACAAGAGAAAGGGATTATTAAGTGCAAAAAGCACAAATTAAGAGCCCGTGTAACCATATTAAAACCAGATTAAAAATAGTATGGCCAAAACGGTTGGGAATAGAAGGTTGGGTTGGGTGAAGACTGCATTACCACCAAGGTTACACCTCCCACTGACACAAAGTTTAAATAGTTTTGTTTTTATTTTCATTTTTTTGCATGCGCACAAGTAACGGTTTTTCGAGAAGTCTTTAAGTATGTCTTTGTATATACACATTCTGCAATATTAAAACAGCAGAGTTTACCGATCTCATGAGACCACATAATCTTAGTAAAAAATAACGCAAACAAAAAACTGATTCTAGGGACACAGTGCTTACTCATACAACAAGTGTCTAAGGTGGGGGTCATGTCCAACTGTCAATCTGCCGTGTGAAAGGCCCTTCATTTGGAATGTTATCATTTTCTTCAAGGGGTCCTCGTGTCACCATCTTGATTACTCCTGAATGTTAAGCAAGTATTTGAACTATGATCGACCCTAGAAGTATGGTTGTTGTAGAATATAGCAGTTTAAGTAGTAAAAGAAAATTGAAAAGTGTTGCAAAACGATTTCCGCTAGTTGAATTTTGATGCTTAGATGAAGTTGAAAAAACTATTTCCTGATTTAGTCAACCCAATCCTAAATTTTGATAAGCCACTGTTCTCTCCTGAGTTGTTATAATTTGTCTTTGCTGCATTTCTGATAAAATTTCAACCATCTCCTTTCTTTGTCCAACGTAGCCTACCAAAGTAGGTTTATACAAAAGCCTCATTCTCTTTATCAAGTCAATAGGATCGTCATAATATTTATAATCATCTCTGCTCGAATAACCCACCTATTTTAATCATGCCCTTCACTTTTTCTTACATTTAATGTCTTCCCAAATCGGAACGTTAATTGAAGTATACTTGGCACTACAATTAGATTTGGGTTTACGAGTTGCGGAGTTGTTTTGATAAATAGAGTGAGTATTTTTTAACATACTCACCCCATTTAATTTCTGCTTGCGAAAGCTGCGTAAACTGCTTTAATTTCTGGTGCATGGGAGGGTTCCTTCAACACTTTAAAAACTAGTAAACTCCAAAGCCCGCGTCTAGCCATATACTGCTCCCCCTTGACTACTATGTCATTCTCAAGAATTTTAACCAATTTATTCCCGATAGTCAGCTTGCCTTTTTCGTGTCATATTGTAACCCGAATACTGGGTCATTCTCCTTGGGAATTTCGAGAAATGTTATTATGAAATATTTAACAATTTGACCGATAACCTGTCCTGGTAACAAGCTATCGAGGGACCTGATAGTGGCAAGGTTAGGAGGTTCGGGGAAGGTAGAATTACCTCTAGCTTGCACCGAAATATGTAGGGGTGAGTTAAGACTGTTGTTTGTGGTTGCGTTTTCAGTTTTGGAAGGAATTTTGGGAGGAATTTGCATTACAGGGTCTTAAACTGGAGTTGAATATTCGGCGAGACTGAAATCAAGAGAGGTTGGCAATGTCTTCTCACTAGGAGAAATAGCTTCGGAAGAAGCCCAGAATAAATCCGCTATTTTGTAACCATCTTCATCAATATTCTCGGATGTGTAAGCTCAGTGTAAAGTTTGCGAGTGCTGGGCTACAGTTTTCACACCACTGACCGATGTTGGTTTTAAAGCTCCAACTGTCGGTTTCAGAGTGCTCACTACGGTTAAAAAATTCATATCGCAATTCTTCTTGCTCTCTCACCCAAATATCAACTTAAAAACTTTTTAGTTACACGTCTTTTGAGTTTTGCGATTCATCGTTTGGTTGCAATTATTTTTTTAATAGGTAAAAACGAACGTTTATATCACCCATCGTTTAAAATTTTTTTAATTGATAAAAACTCTTATGGCTCATTCCAACAATTTTGATACAAGGTTTTAAGTCTGAAGGATATCCGTAATTTGTATCGGTAATTATTGGCAGGTGTAACGAAGCAACTAAGTTACGCTCTTACAAATGACAGGTGTGTCACCCCAAAACGATATGTGATACGGGGCTTAGGCAAGCGTTACCAAACGTAAGGGAATTGCCTACTCTCGGCAGGATATAGGGTGTCTGTGACTGATCCGCATTTAGGGACAATTCAGGAATGAACTTTGTCCCTGAGCAAGTTCGGCCACAGTATTGCTTACGCACAATGAAGTAAATAATTTTCAGAGGCATGGAGATAGTGGATCGTTGCTGGTCTAACACATTTCAAGTAGTAATTGAAAGCCCAGAAATAGTTTTTGTTTGGGAACTGTTGGTTTCTTTTCTCATATTTATTCACACACACATGGGGCATAATGAATAAGTTTCTTGGCCAAACATAGCTTTTGAGGGAATAAACAGTTAAACACTGGTTTCACAAGAATAAAGTTACTGTGAGTTGGCACCTGGGTGGATTATCATTGTGGAGATTTCACTTTTGGGATTAGGTCTAAGGAAGGAAAGTATTGAGAACACATACCGTTTGTGGTCTTGTAGTCCAGACTCAGGAATGGAAAAGAAGACACAAACGAAGTCGTACAGAGGGAATAAATTTCCACCAAAGGAGGGGTTTAAGTAACAGCAACCGGATCAGTCCCTTGGTTAAAGCTGTTCCTCCCATCTTCCATCACAATGGAAAGTAGATATATAACATTACTCAAACATGGGTGGATTGGGTCCTAAGCCACAAAGGAGCCAACTACAGGGATAGAGGATAAGATTAGGAATGGGAGTTTTTGCGAAGAAGGTAAACAGAAAACAACAATACTACTAAACAATGGTTATTCAGAACATGGGTGAATATTATACTGAACAATGGGAAATAATGGAGGAAAGCTTGTCTAAATTGGATGTTGAGGAGTTACTCTGGGAGTTGTTGTGGCAAGGACAAGGGTCCCAGACACAGAAGCAAAAGGGAACTGTCTAACATTATCAAGTTGGTTTTTAAAGTGTTTAGATTTGCGAAAATTGAAATGGTGTTCTTGTTGAGGCCATTTGCCTACATCGCTGATTTATGAAATTTATTCAAGTCCTCGATTTTGTAAGCACCGGGAGTTACTATCACTTTCAGCTCGGAGGAAACAGCATTGCTTGTGTACTTGATTTCGTTCTTTTATGTAATGTTGTGTATGCTGTTATAAGTGTCTAAATTAAGCAAAGCCAATTTGTATTTTTTCAGAGTACAAGAGGAATCACCGTGTTTAGATTAACCTCTTCCACTCCAGACGTATGCTCTCAGACAGTGACGCGATTCGATCTCGTATTTTCTTGGTTCGGAGACCATGCTCCTAACAACTCGGATGCACTTTATTCGCTTCACTACAAGGGAATCGTTATGAAGCTCGCTGAAATTAGTTAGTTCTTGCGGTAGGCGTACATCCAGGTGTGGAAGGAATTAATTTTCAAATCAGAGCATTTTCCGGTGAGAATAACTGAACAGGAATCCATGATGTCCTCTTTAAAAAAAACGATATACTTGGAATGAAAAAATATTGTACTATATTAGAAAAGAGCAACCGGAAAGAAATGAAGATGAAACAAAGCATAAAATGGAAACGTCCTATTTCTATCAATTCTAAACCCCCTAGTTTCTACACCTTCACAAAACAGGCCAATGAAGGTTGTGTGTTGCAATGTTTGTGGTACATAAAAAGCTTACCTTGTCAAATTGGGGAAGGGACTTCTTCGCAATCATAGATAACTTGCCCATTGAAATGCATTTCCCGGGATACCAATACTGCATTCCTGAACTAAGTTGAAGAAGCGACTGGTGCAAGGAGATCCTGGACTAAATAAAATAAATGAAGTGTGCAAAGAATACGATATAGCTTACACCAAAAGCTCGGATTTAAAAGATTGACACGCCGCAAATAAAATTCTAATTTCAAAGGCTCAAAGAGTGAGAGATGATTGATCTCTGACATGGAGGGAAAAACTACTAGCTTCCATCAATAAGGAAGTCATGAAAACAAAATTCAGGGTAAAAAATGGAAATAAAAAAATGGACCAACTCGTAAAAGAACTTCACAAACCAACACGGAAACATTTTTCTGGATGGAAAGTAATTGTACTAGGGCTGAACGATCTCTGGCAGGCTGACTTGGTGGAAATGATACCGTACACTAACATAAATAAATGGTTCAGCTACCTACTGACCTGCATTAATGTCATGTCCAAGTTAGCTCGTGCTCTTAAGTTTAAATCCAGTACAAATGTTACCAAAGGTTTTAATAAGCTATTCGAAAGAATGATAACCCCTAAAAATGTACAAGTCGATTTAGATAGCGAGTTCTACAATAAACACTTCAAAGCGCTACTTAAGCGCCATAACATCATTATATTGGGCCTAGAACTTCTTGAACTTTGCAGAATAAAATTTGACTTAATTCTTACGGTCAAGATTTTAAACCATCTAATTGCCATGGACCTTCCTTTTTCGATTTGGCAACCATCACTATTGGTACACAGGGACACTTATTTAAACTTTTGGTTCCTGCTTCCAGGATTGATTGTCGAAAGAAAATATTCTCAGTGCGGGTTGTACCGATCTGGAATGTCCTGAGAGAAGAGACTATCAGAGCAGAAACGGTATCTTCATTTCGCAGGATTCTGGACACTGAACCCTTTTCTGGTTACTTGAAAGACCCCTACCTCTAGATAGATACTCTCAATTTGTGCAACACAAATTTCATTTTTTATTTTTATTATTTTTTCTCTCTTAATTTCGGAATGGTGTTGGATACCCAAGCCCTTCCGTCTTCCTTCCAATTTTGGGGTGGTAAACTGATTATTTTTTAAATTTTTAAATATTACTTTTTAATAAAAGAATGTTGGAAGTTCCTGCGCCTTACGTGCGTTTAAATTCTGAATTGTTTATTTTCAGGTGGTGACAATTCCCATTTTCAGGATGCTTCTGGTTTTAGTACTTACTAAAACGATAGTTTGTATTATGCTTCTTAACCGTCTCATTTGTTCATCTGCCTTCCTTTTATTTTTTACTTGGGCCTACACCTACACATCCTACACCTACACCTACATCCTACACCTCCTGTGTCCAACACGACTGGCGACGCCATCGGGGCTTTACAGTTCCTGGCAGGTCTAACCTCGGTGGTAAGGCATTCGTGTCCCCACATCTCATCCCTACCCTTCCCTTGGCCAAATATATATCTTTATATGAGATTGTCTTCTATTTTTTGTTTAGGCTAGCTGTTAGCGATCCTAGGGTCCTTGCCAGACCTGTTGCTATTCTGACAAATTGTTATTATCATCTCTCCTCGTTAAAAAGATTCAATTTATGCTTGGTTGGGTGCTTGGGGTAGTTCGTCTTCTCCTCTGGAAGTAGAAGGCTACAAATATGAGAGGTTTGTCAAAAGAAAGCAAATTAACCCCTTCTTTGTGTAGGCGTATTTTCAAAGTCCAAGCTGGGTCCTAAATGACCGAAATTAACGAAAAATGACCATTTGCAACAATCAGCAACAATCACCCAACAATGCCTCAACAATACATGACGTCATGATTGTTGCCACATTTTTTTCGTGGAAGCCTCGAAGCCGTCCAGAACGTCCATCAACAATGGTATGGCGTCATCGGACCAACGAGGAGTGAGTTACTAAATTGTTGTCCAGTAAAGACGTGTAGCTTTTCACAGTACAATTTTATTATCCGTTTTAAAATTGGAGTCATTCACCGATTCTATAATAACTGACACATCTAGGACAAGAGAAGGCCATCAGAAAATTCCCTCTTTATTTGTGCGAAAACACGAGCAGCTTTGGATAAGAGTTAGTGTTTTGTGTAGGCCTAATTTGCATTCAAGCTGTGGCGTTTTCATTTGGTTTCTGCTGCAGCTGTTTTCGCGAAGTGATGTGTGGTTACATTGATTTGGTCACGTTCCTCAGGAAACGTTTGCATTGATTGAGTGATCCTACCGAACGAAAATCGTCGTTTGTCATCAGAAACAGTAGTAGGTTAAATAATTAAACAGTAGTGCAAATGAACGACTTTCTATGTTGGATAAAAGATCATTGGAACCGTGGCATTTACACTTGATTTCTGCAGCTGTATCACCAAGTGAGGGATCATCAGAAAGTGAAGTGATATGGAACCGATGGAAAAATCTTCACTGAGCACTGACGTAAAGAAAAAAAATTCTTAAAAAAGTGAAACAAAAAAGGCCATGTAAAGTGTAGTACTAGCACAAATTACATGTGATGTGAGGTTCTCGGTGTTACAATGATTCAGTCACGTTTCTGAGGAAATGTGTGCGCTGATTGAGTGAGCGAAGCAAACGATGATCAGCGTTGGTCTCCAAAACAGCATTTTAAGCGGACTTGATCCTCACATTTAGGATTATTCATGGCATGCTACCCTTGGACCTACCTTTCTTCGAAAGAAGTGCTTTCATTAATACGCGAGGGCACTCTCTGAAATTGAGGGTACTGGGATGCCACCTTGACTGTCGGAAGCATTTTTTTACAAATCGTATTGTGGCCCCATGGAACTCCCTCCCCGAGACTGTGGTGTCGGCGAGTTCGCTGGGTTCCTTCCGAAGGATGCTGAGTAAACTTGATCTTTCCCGTTTCCTTGTGCGCTCCTATCAGTGATGCCATTTTAAATTTTTCTTCTATTGGGACCGGTGTCAGTGGCCGCATCAGCGACCCTTCCGGATCCCCACCGCCTATTGAGGGGGTGAAACCAATTATTATTATTATTATTATATTTTCCTAAACACAGTAACTAAGTAGTAGGGTAGGTTGCGCTGATTGAGTGAGCGAAGCGAACTGCACTGTTTGTCATCAGAGACAGCACTGATGTGGCGGCGCGGAGGGTGTTCTGATTGAGTGAACGAAGCGAACGATAATCAGCGTTTGTCATCAGAACAGCACTTTTTCCTAAATACAGTAATGAAGTAGCAGGGTAGGTTGCGCTGATTGAGTGAGCGAAGCGAACGAAAATCAGCGTTTGTCATCAGAGCCAGCACTTTTTCTTAAACACTCTTAGTAAGTTGTAGGCTAAATATTTATCCTGTAGTGGAAAAATGCGCACATTATTTGGATCACTTCCTTGATCATATGTTTGATAATTTTTTGCTGGGAGTGTCTGTCAGCACCATATGAGTTTCAACAAGAAATCTCCTCGAGCGCAGCGAGACGCGGCGGAATGACCGAAATTAACGAAAAATGACCATTTGCAACAATCGGCAACAATCACCCAACAATGCCTCAACAATACATGACGTCATGATTGTTGCCAATTTTTTTCCGAAATTATCTGGAACGTCCATCAACAATAGGCTGGCGTCAACGGACCAACGAGGAGTGAGTCACTTAATTGTTGTTCTCGCAGTAACAATCAGCAAAGACGCGTAGCTTTTCGCAGTACTATTTTATTACCCGTTTTAAACTCGGAGTTATTCATTGAAAGTCTATATACTGACAAATTCAGAACAAGAGAATAATTGTTTAGCAGTAACCCAAAGACAGAAAAAAATTAAATACTAAATACTAAATTACGTGTAGAAAATATATTCACACCAGTAAAGGGTGCCAAGAATATTATTACGTCTGCATCTGTATCATTTCAACCAGCAATATCCAAGCATTAGTGTTTACATAAAGTCAGTTAGCCGGTTCTTTCCTTATTTGGGCTAAAACACGAGCAGGTTTGGATAAGAGTTATTGATTTGTGTAGGCCTAACTTGCGTTCAAACCTTGGCGTTGTCACTTGACGTTCTGCAGGGGTCGTCAGAAAGAGAACCGATGGAAAATGCTGTACTGAGCAGGACGTAGAGAAAGAAATTCTTAAAATAAGTGAAAGAAGAAAACCCACGTAAAGCGTAGTGCTATCAAAAATTACAAGTGATGTGTGGTTTTTAGTGGTTATAATATGACTCCAGTCCACGATTCCGAAGTAATGCTTGCGCTGACTGAGTGAGCGAAGCGAACGAAATCAGCGTTCGTCATCAGAAACAGCACTTTTTCCTAAATACATTTAGTAAGTAATATAGGCTAAATATTTATTCATAGTGAAAATGACCGACTTCTGCGTTGGATAAAAGGTCATTTGCCCCAGCCCAAAAGTTCAATAGGTACAGATACTGAATTATAACATTACAACTCAGGAATGACATTATTTTACCATTTTTAGGTTTGTTTAAACTAAAAACCGTGGCGTGTTCTGTTGATGTGTGATTCATGGTGGTCGGCTGTGGTGGTAGTCACGTTTCTGAGGTTGCGCTGATTGAGTGAGCAAAGCGAACGAAATCAGCGTTCGTCATCGGAAACAGCACTTTTTTCTAAATACATTTAGTAAGTAATATAGGCTAAATATTTATTCAGAGTGAAAATTACCGACTTTCTTCGTTGGATAAAAGGTCAGTGGTCCCAGCAAAAAAGTGTAACAGGTATAGATGCAGAATGCCAACATACAACTCTGGAATGACATTATTTATCCAGTTTTAGTTTTGTTTACCACTTGTATTATGAAGTGAAGCACTAAGAAAAACGCACATTATTCGGATCACTTTCTTGAACATTTGTTTCATAATTTTTGCTAGTAGTGTTTGTCAGCACCATACGAGTTTCAACAAGAAATCTCCTCAAGCGCAGCGAGACGCGGCGGAATGATCGATTCTGTAGTAACTGACAAATCTAGGACAAGAGAATAAGAGTGGTTTATGTATTAGTGTTTAGCAGCAACACAAAGACAGAAAAGGATTAAATGCTAAATACTAAATTACGTATAGAAAACATATTGACACCAGAAAGGGGAGCCAGGAATACTTTAACGTGTGCGTTTGTATCATTTCAGACAACAATATTCGAGCATTAGTTTTTACGTAAAGCCATTAGCCAGTACCCTCTTTATTTGTGCTTGAAACTTGAGCAGCTTTGTATAAGAGTTAGTTTCGTTGTGTAGGCCTAATTTGCATTCATGCCGTGGCGTTGTCACTTGAATTCTGCAGCTGATTTTGCCAAGTGAGGGGTCATCAGAAGGTGAAGTGGTAAGGAACCAATGGAAAAATCTTCACTAAGCAGGATGTAAAGAAAAAATTCTTAAAATAAGTGAAACAAGAAAACCCACGTAAAGTGTAGCAGTAACACAAATTACAAGTGATGTGTCTTTCTTGGTATAACATTGATTACGTAGCGTTTCTGAGGAAATGTGTGCGCTGATTGAGCGAGCGAAGCGAACGAAAATCAGCGTTTGTCATCAGAAAGGGCACTTCTTCCTAAATACAGTTAGTAAGTAGTAGGCTAAATACTTATTCAGTAATGAAAATTATTCTGGTAAATCTTATTAATTGTGGCGAATGAGTATAAACAAAGAGAAAAGAAAGAGTAGAAGCAGTAACCGTTTGTTTATGAACTGAAACCTTACGAAATACACGTGCTGCACTGATCATCAGCTGAATGAGCGTCAGCCGCTGCTCTCCTTATTGGTGGTAAAACATGAGCAGCCTTTGGAACGCGTTAGTGTCTTGTGTAGATTTAACTTACGTTCAACCCGTGGCATTTTCTGTTGAAGTGTGGTTCATGGAGGTCGGCTGTGGTGGTAGGTCACGTTTCTGAGGTTACACTGATTGAGTGAGCGAAGCGAACGAAAATCAGCGTTTGTCATCAGAAACATCATATTTTCTTAAACACTCTTAGTAAGTTGTAGGATAAATATTTATTCAGTAGTGGATATGATTGACTTTCTACGTTGGATAAAAGAAAATACGTGAAACACTACAGCTACATTGAACTTAATTGACCACTTTTAATTTTGCTTATCATTTGTCTTATGAACTGACGCACTAAAAAAAAGGCGCACAATATTCGGATCACTTCCTTAAACATTTGTTTGATAATTTTTGTTGGCAATGTCTGTCAGCACCATATGAGTTGCAACAAGAATTCTTCTCGAGCGCAGCGAGACGCAGCGGAATGCAAAGATTAAAAAGATGCAATTTATGCTTGGTTGGGTGCTTTGTTGATTGGTTGGTTGGTTGGTTGGTTGGGGTAGTTCGTCTTCTCCTCTGGAAGTAGAAGGCTACAAATATGAGAAGTTTGTCAAAAGAAAGCAAATTAATCCGTCCTTTGTGTAGGCGTATTTTTAAAGTCCGAGCTGGGTCCTAGATGACTGAAATTAACGAAAAATGACCATTTGCAACAATCGGCAACAATCACCCAACAATGCCTCAACAATACATGACGTCACGATTGTTGCCACATTTTTTTCTGGAACGTCCATCTACTATAGTCTGACGTCAACAGACCAACGAGGAGGAGTCACTAAATTGTTGTTCTCAGTAACAATCAGCAAAGACGCGTAGCTTTTCTCAGTACTATTTTATTACCCGTTTTAAACTTGGAGTTATTCATTGAAAGTCTATATACTGCCAAATCCACGACAAGAGAATAATTGTTTAGCAGTAACCCAAAGATAGAAAAAAATTAAATGCTAAATACTAAATTACGTGTAGTTAATATATTCACACCAGTAAAGGGTGCCAAGAATATTATTACGTCTGCATCTGTATCATTTTAACCAGCAATATTCGAGCAGTAGTGATTGCATAAAGTCAGTTCAGCCGGTTCTTTCCTTATATGTGCTAATACACGAGCAGTTTTGGATAAGAGTTATTGTCCTGTGTAGGCCTAACTTGACGTTCTTCAGTTGTGTCGCCATGTGAGGGGTCATCAGAAAGAGAGCCGATAGAAAAAGCATTGTTGAGCACGACCTAAAGAAAAAAATTCTTAAAGTCAGTGAAACAAGAAAACCCAAGTAAAGCGTAGTGCTACCAAAAATTTCAAGTGATGTTTGGTTCTTAGTGGTTATATTGATTCCAGTCATGATTCTGAGGTAATGTTTGCGCTGATTGAGTGAGCGAAGCGAACGAAATCTGCGTTTGTCATCGGAAACAGCACTTTTTCCTAAATACATTTAGTAAGTAATATAGGCTAAATATTTATTCATAGTGAAAATGACCAACTTTCTACTTTGGATAAAAGGTCATTGGCCCCAGCCCAAAAGTTCAACAGGTATAGATACTGAATTATAACATTACAACTCGGGAATGACATTATTTGACCATTTTTAGTTTTGTTTAAACTAAAAACCGTGGCGTGCTCTGTTTATGTGTGATTCATGGTGGTCGGCTGTGGTGATGGTCACGTTTCTGAGGTTGCGCTGATTGAGTGGGCGAAGCGAACGAAATCAGTGTTTGTCATTGGAAACAACACTTTTTTCTAAATACATTTAGTAAGTATATAGGCTAAATATACCTAGATACAGAATGCTAACATTACAAATCTGGAATGACATTGACCATTTTTAGTTTTTTTTACTACTTGTATTATGCACTGGTGCTCTAAGAAAAACGCGCACATTATTTGGATCACTTCCTTGAACATTTGTTTCATAATTTTTGCTAGGATTGTTTGCCAGCACCATACGAGTTTCACAAAGAAGTCTCCTCGAGCGCAGCGAGACGCAGTGGAATGAGTGAGCGAAGCGAGCGACTCCGCTAGTCTCTCCTCGTTAAAAAGATTCAATTTATGATTGGTTGGTTGGGGTAGTTCGTCTTCTCCTCTGGGAGTAGAAGGCTACAAATATGAGAAGTTTCTCAAAAGAAAGCAAATTAACCCGTTCTTTGTGTAGGCATATTTTAAAAGTCCGAGTTGGGTCCTAAATGACCGAAATTAAAGAAAAATGACCATTTGCAGCAATCAGCAACAATCACCCAACAATGCCTCAACATTACATGACGTCATGATTGTTGCCACATTTTTTTCGTGGAAGCCTCGAAGCCGTCCAAAACGTCCATCAACAATGGTCTGGCGTCCACGGACCAACGAGGAGCGAGTTACTGAATAATTGTTGTCCAGTAAAGAGGCGTAGTTTTTTGCAGTACTATTTTATTATCAGTTTTAAAATTCGAGTCATTCACCGATTCTATAATAACGGACAAAACTAGGACAAGAGAATAATCGTTTAGCAGCAACACAAAGACAGAAAAAGATTAAATGCTAAATACTAAATTACGTATAGAAAATATATTGACACCAGAAAGGGGTGCCAGGAATACTTTTACGTGTGCGTTTGTATCATTTTAAACAACAATATTCGAGCATTAGTTTTTACGTAAGGGCATCAGCCAGTTCCCTCCTTCTTTGTGCTGAAACACGAGCAGCTTTGGATAAGAGTTAGTGTCTTTCTGTAGACCTAATTTGCATTCAAGCCACGGCGTTTTCACTTCTGCAGCTGTTTTCGCCCAAGTGATGTTTGGTTCTTGGTGGTTACATTGTTTCAGTCAAGATCCTGAAGAAACGTTTGCAATGATAGAGTGAGCGAAGCGAACGAAAATCATCGTTTGTTATCAGAAACACTAGTAAGCAAAATATTTATACTGTAGTGCAAATGAACGACTTTCTATGTTGGATAAAAGATCATTGGAACCGTGGCGTTTTCTCTTGATTTTTGCAGCTGTTCACCTAGTGAGGGGTCATCAGAAAGTGAAGTGATAAGGAACTGATGGAAAAATTTTCACTGAGCAGGACGTAACGAAAAAAAATCCTAAAAAAGTGAAACAAAAAAGCCCATGTAAAGTGTAGTACTAACACAAATTACATGTGATGTGAGGTTCTCGGTGTTACAATGATTCAGTAAGGGAAGTGGTTAGGAACCAAAACAAAAATCTTCACTAAGCAGGACTTAAAGAAAAAAAAATCTTGAAGTAAGTTAAACAAGAAAACCCACGTAAAAGTAACACAAATTACAAGTGATGTGAGTTTCTTGGTGTATCATTGATTAGGTTGCATTTCTGAGGAAATGTGCGCGAAGCGAACAAAAATCAGCGTTTGTCATCAGAAACAGCACTTTTACCTAAATACAGTTAGTAAGTAGTAGGCTAAATATTTATTCAGTAATGAAAATTAATCTGGTGAATCTTATTAAATGTGGCGAATGAGTATAAACAAAGAGAAAAGAAAGAGTAAGCTCAGTATCCGTTCGTATACGAACTGAAACCTGAAATTGTGATTTTATTTACTAGAGCCTATAGACCTTGTGTCATGCGCTCCATCTACAAACCTAAGACTACTTAAAATTACGACCTAACCTAATATGAAGCTTACTTCCCATAACAACATCAACGAGATTGTGCCATTACAACTTATAAAACGCAACCAAGCCCCAAATCAGCAAGTCCATCCCCTGTCTTAACCTAACTCCAACTGGACACAATGATCCAGCACCACTTCCACCTCGGCTTCCACTGTAGGGACTCCTTCCTCTTCTTGATCCATTTCACCACCACCACCACTTTCACCTAGCACTGCATTACTGTCTTCACCCTCTTCACTCTCGTCCACGTCATGGCCACATATCTTCGCCTTTTGTGTACACGGGGAGGTGGCCATACGGGGACGCTTCTTCGACCTCTTCCCTCTTCCTTGAACCGTCAATAACTTGTTCTCAGTAATAATCAGTAAACCCGCGCAGCTTTGCGTAACATATTATGTTTTAAAATTGGAGTGATTCATCTGATCGAGTCTAAATATGGCCAAATCCAGGACAAGAGAATAGTCGTTTAGCAGTAACACAAAGACAGAAAAAGATTAAATGGTAAATACTAAATTACGTGTAAAAAGTATATTGACACCAGAAAAAGGTGCCGAGAATATTTTTACGTGTGCATCTGTATCATTTTAACAGCAATATTCGAGCATTAGTGTTTACGTAAAGGCATCAGCCGGTACCCTCCTTACTTGTGCTAAAACATAAAAAGCTTTTATTATTTGGCTACGAGTTAGTGTCTCATGTAGGCCTTACTTACATTCAAGCCGTGGCATTTTCACTTGACCCTCTGCTGCTATTTCGCCAAGTGAGAGATCATCAGAAAGTGATAAGACGCTTATGGAAAAATCTGTACTATGCAGGACGTAAAAATGAAACAATAAATGAAACAAAACAACCCATGTGGAGTGCAGTACTAACACAAATTACAAGTGATGTGTGGTTCTGGGTTGTTACATGGATTCAGTCACGTTACTGAGGAAATGTTTGCGCTGATTGAGTGAGCGAAGCAAACGAAAATCAGCGTTTTTCATCAGAAACAGTAGGCTAAATATTTATTCAGTAGTGCAAACTAACGACTTTCTACAATGGATAAAAGATCATTGGAACCGTAGCGTTTTCACTTGATTTATGCAGCTGTTTCGCCAATTGAGGGGTCATCAGAAAATAATGTAATAAGAAACCAATAGAAAAATCTTAACTGAGCGGGACGTAAAGAAAAAAAATTCTTTAAATAAGTGAAACAAGAAAACCTATGTAAAGTGCAGTACTAACACAAATTACAAGTGATGTGTGGTTCGGTGTTACGTTTCTGAGAAAATATGTGCGCTGATTGAGTGAGCGAAGCGAACGAAAATCATCATTTGTCTTCAGAAACAGCCTTATTTTCTAAATACAGTTATTAAGTAGTAGGCTAAATATTAATTCAGTAGTGAAAATGAATCTGTTGAATCTTGAGAAAAGAAAGCGTAGGCGCAGTAACCGTTTGTTTACGAATTGAAACCTGACGCAAAACGTGTAACTCTGATCATTTGCTTGGTCATTTGACTGTTCGTTTTTGGTGTGGAATTATCCGTCTTCGCATAAGTATTGCAACAAGAAATCTCCTCGAGCGCAGCGAGACGCGACAGAATGAGCGATCGAAGCGAAATTAACGAAAAATGACCATTTGCAACAATCAGCAACAATCACCTAACAATGCCTCAACATTACATGACGTCATGATTGTTACCAAATTTTTTTCGAAATTATCTGGAACGTCCATCCACAATGATCTGGCGGCAACGGACACAACGAGGAGCGAGTTACTAAATTGTTGTTCACAGTAACAATCAGTAAAGACGCGTAGCTTTTCGCAGTACTAATTTATTACCCGATTTAAAATTGGAGTCATTCACCGATTCTATAATAACTGACAAATCTAGGACAAGAGAATAATCGTTTAGCAGCAACAAAAAGACAGAAAAACATTAAATGCTAAATACTAAATAACGTATAGAAAATATATTGACACCAGAAAGGGGTGACAGGAAACTTTTACGTGTGCGTTTGTATCATTTTAAACAATAATATTCGAGCATTAGTTTTTGCGTAAGGCCATCAGCCAGTTCCCTCCTTATTTGTGCTAAAACACGAGCAGCTATGGATGAAAGTTAGTGTCGTTGTGTAGGCCTAATTTGCATTCAAGCCGTGGCGTTTTCACTTGAATTCTGCTGCTGTTTTCGCTATGTGAGGAGTCGTTAGAAAGTGAAGTGGTAAGGAACCAATGGAAAAATCTCCACTAAGCAGAAAAAGAAGTAAGAAAAAATTCTTAAAATAAGTGAAACTAGAAAACCCACGTAAACTGTAGTAGTAACACACATTAAAAGTGATTTGTTTTCTTGTGTTACATTGATTAGGTAGCATTCCAGCCACCAGCCAGCCAGCAACCTAGCTCCCTCTTTAGTTGTGCTAACACACGAGCAGCTTTGGATAAGAGTTAGTGTCATGTGTCCTTGTATAAACCTAATTTACATGCAAGCCGTGTCGTTTTCACTTGATTTCTGCAGCTGTTTTCGCCAAGTGGTGTGTGGTTCTTGATGGTTACATTGAATCAGTCGCGTCCCTGAGGAAATGTTTGCGATGATTGAATGAGCGAAGCGAACGAAAATCAGCGTTTGTCATCAGAAACAGTAGCAAGCTAAATATGTATTCTGTAGTGCAAATGAACGACTTTCTATGTTGGATAAAAGATCATTGGAACCGTAGCGTTTTCACTTGATTTCTGCAGCTGTTTCACCAAGTGAGGGGGTCATCAGAAAGTGAAATGATAAGTAACCGATGGAAAAATCTTCACTGAGCGGGACATAAGAAAAAAATCTTTAAAAAGTGAAACAAAAAAGCCTATGTAAAGTGTAGTATTAACACAAATTTCATGTGATGTTCGGTCTTGGGTCCCCTGGGTCTTGGGTCTTGAGGTTCGGTCTTGGGTCCCCTTCTTTTTGTATTATTTTTAAATGACCTTAATCGAGCCGAAGACCTTACTGTGGATTTGCATCTTAAATTCGCGGATGACCTCAAGGTGGGAAATGCACTTTCCGGCCATGAATCCATCTTAAACCTAGATGCACACATTGATGCAGTGTCAAACTGGTCAAAGGATTGGCAGCTTGCGTTGTCATCTACTAAATGTTGCTGCCTACATGTTGGTACACGGAAAACACCCCAGGAGTATTATTTTCTTGATGACCAGCCACTGAATTCCGTAAATCAAATCAAGGATCTTGGTGTGTGGATGACCCCAGATCTGAAACCTGCCATCCATTGTAACAAGATTGTAGGTCTGGCCTTCCAGCGTCTGGCTCTTGTGAAGCGCTGTTTTAATTCGGCCAATATGCAGGTTAGAGTTTGGGCTTTCAAGGTGTTCGTCCGTCCCATCTTGGAGTATGCCAGCCCGGTGTGGTCACCCTTTCAGCTTGGTGATATTGATAGGGTGGAATCGGTACAGCGTTATTTCACATTCACCAGGCATACCTGGTCTTAAGGGCTTATCGCAGGGTGAGAGGTTGCGCCAACTTGGACTGGAATCACTTGAATTGCGCAGGCTTAAGGCGGATCTTGTCCTTACCTTTAAGATCTTGCATGGGTTATTGACACTAGATGTGCCTTTCTTCGAATTAGCGACATATCAACACACCAGAGGACACCCTTGGAAATTGGTCGTCCAAAGATCCCACCTCGAGATTCGGAAACATTTTTTTGCTCTTAGGGTCGTGAATGTTTGGAATGCCCTCCCCCTCCGTGTTGTTTCGGCCCCTTCTGCGCCTTCTTTTAGACATCTGCTGGATGGTTTTGATTTTACGCGCTTCCTGAAGCGCCCGCTGTAAACTACTATACTGCTTACGGGCTGAAGCGCGAAGCATGACTACACTAAAATTATTATTATTATTATTATTAAACTGTCCTGCCGTGTTTTTTTTATTATTATAATTATAAATATTTTTAAAATTGTAAATAGCTTTAATTTTACTTTTCATCTCTGTTTTTTAACTTTCACTACAACTGTTTCATGCATTTCATTGTTTTACCTTACGACTTCCAGGCTGAATGTTAGCGACCTTCCAGGGTCCTTTCCTGACCTGCGTGCAATTGCACCAAACTTTCTATTACTAAACTTTCTATTACTAAACTTTCTATTACTCTTACTGATGTGTGGTTCTCAGTGTTAAAATGATTCAGTCACGTATCTGAGGAAATTTGTGCGCTGATTGAGTGAGCGAAGCGAATGATAATCAGCGTTTGTCATCAGAAACAGCACTTTTTCCTAAATACAGTAATTAAGTAGTAGGCTAAATATTTATTCGGTAGTGAAAATGAATCTGATGAATCTTATTAAATGTGGCGAATGAGTATAAACAAAGAGTAAAGAAAACGTATGTGCAGTAACCGTTTGTTTCCGAATTGAAACCTTACAATAAACGCGTACTTCACTGATAATTTGCTTCATCATGTGACTGTTTGTTCTTGGTGGGGAATAGAGTTATTCGGATATTCGCGAGCCGCCATTTTTGAAGGGTCAAGCGAGGTGACATCCAACTGATTTACGTACTAAAATAGGCTTCGAAGAAGTGGCGCAAAACCATACATTTTACGAAAAGTGACGTATTATTATTGTTTTGGAATTTTTTTCGTCAAGCTGTCAGACGCTCGCAGATAGTAAGCACTGCTGAAAACTACATTCGCATATTTAAATTTTGCATCGTTATATAATTCACCTTGTAATTAAGAATTATGAACTGACTAAATGGCATTATTAAAGAAAAAAATATTATTACGGTTGAGGTATCTTCTAATGTTAATATACATATTGACTTTGAATAGCGTTAACTATTACTGCCTGCCAGCTGTCGTTTGCGTGCCATTGCGGGCGCATGCGCAAGTAGCCGAGAGTCACGAGCGCTCGCTGAAGACAACAGAAAGGTAGCGGTAATAGGTAGCGCTATTCAAAAGCAATATTGGGATAAACATTAGACGATATCTCAACCGTAATAATTTGCTTTCTTAAATAACGTCCTTCATCCAGTTCATAGTTCTTAATTACACGATGAATTATATAACGATGCAAAATTTAAATATGCGAATGTAGTTTTCAGCAGTGCTTACTATCTGAGAGCGTCTGACAGCTTGACGAAAAAAATTCCAAAACAATAATAATACGTCACTTTTTGCGTTTCCATTATTTGTACGATCAAGTTAAGGTTTGGAATAAAGATTTTAAAAATATTGTAAAAATAGTTTACCGTAAAATGTAGGGTTTTGCGCCACTTCTTCGAAGCCTATTTTAGTACGTAAATCAGTTGGATGTCACCTCGCTTGACCCTTCGAAGATGGCGGCTCGCGAATATCCGAATAACTCTATTGTCCGTCTTCGCATAAGTATTGCAACAAGAAATCTCCTCGAGCGCAGCGAGACGCAGCGGAATGAGCGAAGCGTACTAAATTACGCGTAGAAAATATATTGACACCAGTAAAGGGGGCCAAGAATATTATTACGTCTGCATCTGTATCATTTCAACCAGCAATATTCGAGCATTAGTGTTTACAGAATTCATCAGCTGGTTCCCTCCTTTTTGTGCTAAAAGTCGTACAGGTTTGGGAACGAGTTAGTGTCTTGTGTAGGCCTAACTTACGTTCAAACCGTGGCGTTTCTGTTGATGTGTGGTTCATGGAGGTCGGCTGTGGTGGTGGTCACGTATCTGAGGTTACGCTGACTGAGTGAGTGAAGCAAACTAAATCAGCGTTTGTCATCAAAACAACACTTTTTATTAAACACTCTCAGTAAGTTGTAGGATAAATATTTATCCTGTAGTGGAAAAATGCGCACATTATTTGGATCAATTCCTTGAACATTTGTTTGATAATTTTTGCTGGGAGTGTCTGTCAGCACCATATGAGTTGCAACAAGAAATCTCCTCGAGTGCAGCGAGACGCAGCGTATTGCGCGGGCCACGCCCGCGACTCCGCTAGTCTTAATCATTAAAAACTTGCGGTCGGTTATATATACACCTCTTCTCCTCTTGAAGTAGGAAAGCTAAAAATATGAGAAAGGTGTCAAAAAACAGGAAATTAATCCGGATTTCGCGTAGGCGTATTTTCGTAGTTATAGGTAAAATTTTTTTCCCTCGAAAAAAGCAAAAAACCCCTTTGGACCATTGTTGAAATGAATTTTTCGAAGTTAATTGTTAGTTTCGGAATTCTGCTGTGCGGATGGTCCACAATTGTAGCCCCACGTAGGAGGCGCGTGGTCCAGTAGTGTTGTCAGTATGATTACGGCTGGCAATGCTAACAGCCGTCATTCAAGAATGAGGCACGTGCAGCTCGCTGATGGGACGATTGTTGGAGTTGCATTTTGGATATTTCAAATACTAACTACCTATTTATCCTTAAGTTTAAGTGAAATTACGTAAAGCTACGAAAAGGTTAATGCTAAATTAGGCATATTTAAACAAAATATATTGATAACAGAAAAGGGTGCCAGAAATATTTCATTTGTGAAACATCCACAGTGTCAACAGTGTGCTATTAGCTGGTGTCTCTACTCAGCAATAGTCCAGCCTAATTGTGGTAAACACGAATAGTTTCTAGGTAAGATTTCGCCGTGCACGAAATCTTTTATATTAGTCAAAAATTATAGGCGACGTGTGGTCGCTGTTTCAAAGCATCACACGTAGCAGGGAAGGAGATGGCTTTTTAGTAAGAATGCTTAAAAATTGTGAAACAAGGAAACCATGTAAAGTCAGCAAACTCTATTTGAATAAAAAAACAATCTATACCAAAAGAGGCACAAAGGAGTATGCATGATAAAATACCAAGCATGTTTGTTCAAGCATGCAGCAACTCGCGTGCTACAGCATTGAAACGTTCTTGCTTCCTGGCTCTTGTCAGTTTACGTGCACGCCAGAAAGGGGATCGCTTCTACAAGCCAAGGCTGACTTGGTACAAATTGCATGCCTCGACTCCTGGCTTAGTAACAGTTCAATAGCGTGCCGGAAAGGGAATGGCTTTTTCAAGCCAAGGCCGACTGGGCTACAAATCGTGTATATAATCTTCTGGCTCAAGGCCAGTTCATGCATGTGCCAGAAAGAAAATACCTTAATCGAGGCTTTGGTAAAATAAGATTCGGTGATGTTGAATTAATTGACCTGGAACCAGGAAACGAAACCCATATTCTCTTCTCCAGACAATCTTGTGACAAGGGATTGCATACAAAGATTAGTTGCAACTTGGACACTCTTTATATGCTCCATTCAGTATGTACGGCATTTTTTTATACGCTCCATTCAGTACACAACGGGAATCAGGTTGGATGAGGAAGGTTCATGAATCTTGCGCTACGTAGCACGCTTAGTCCTGTACTGTAGTCAGAGGTATTATGGCTGACAATCTGAAAAAGAGGCGCATGTAGCTATTAGGTGGCCAGATTGTTGGGGTGATTTATGGTTACCATATCGTTTGTTTAGGAACTGAGCCTTAAGAAAAACGCGTACTACATTCTGATAATTTTCTTGATTGTTTTAGCTGTGGAATGTCTGTCAGCAGCATAAGAGTTGTAGCATAAAAGCTCCTCGAGCGTATTTTTCAAGCCAAAGCCGGCTGGGGTAGAATTCGTGGGTCTCGCCTTCTGGCTCATTAGCAGTTTAGGCGCACGGCAGAAGGGCGCTGGTTTTTGTTTAGGTAATTTGTTTATGAACTGATGCCTAAAAATAACGCGTACTGCATTCTGATCATTTACTTGATCGTTTTAGATGTGGAATGTCTGTCAGCAGCATAGGAGTTGTAGCATGAAAGCTCCACGAGCATAGCGAGACGACGCGGAATGAGCGAGCGAAGCGAGCGACTACGCTAGTAACCATTAAAAACTTACGGTTGGTTGGTTGGTCGGTTTGTTTGTTTATATATACGTCTTCTTCTCCGGAAGTAGGAAGGCTAGAAATGTGAGAAAGGTTTCGAAAGACAGGAAATCACTCCGGATATCAGTAGTTATATTTTTGCCTTCCTGAGGCACGGCTCCGGCTCCTACTTACGTATTCCAGTCACGTACGCGAGGTAGAAGGTCAAGGTCACCAAAAAAAGTAACGCTATTCCTTTATATATTGTTATATTTCAGATTTCAACAATATGAAGGTTGTGTCAGAGTGGCCGAGTGGTCTAAGGCATCAGATGCAAGTCCGGATCCTCAAATGAGGGCGTGAGTTTGAATCTCACCACTGACACATCTTTTAAATTTTTTTCGTGTATAGGTTATTTTTATCCCATTACAATTTTGTAAGGATAAACTGGATTGAATAACGTTTCGATACTAAATATTATGTAAACAGTAAATAAAAACAATAAAAGACAAATACGTGAAGTAAATACAATTACAAT
>JAHWFP010071420.1:120452-144040 GCA_023313725.1 Lithobius niger
TATAAATTTTTTGCGTGAACATAAGTCTTCCCACAGATGTCGCATACAAAAGCCATTTCTAAAAATAAAAAGAATGGATTAGTAGATAGACCTCTCTATCCAGTAAAACGAATGGAATAGTAGGTAGACCTCTCCATCCTATATTTATAGGTCTCTCCCCTTACTACGATAAAATAAATAGACTGAATGAAAAAAAATCACATTTTATTTACGTAATTATACACATATTTTCCAGAATTAGTCATTTTCCTTAAACGGTTAACAATTTGTTTAGGTGTACAACCTTTACATCGCTCTGTAATATAATAGATACAAAAATGTCCACAGACTATAGTTCCAAATTTCTGTAAAGGGAAATGATTAAACCACCACCGCATTTTACATTTATTCAAATAATCGATAACAGTCTTATACACGGGTTGCAAACCCAAGGGATCGAAATATTCTCCGCATCCAACGACGATCCAGTGAAGTCCACTATGTGAATCTGGAGATATATTCATCACCATCCAGCCTCTTCTTGGTTTCTTGCACCGATGAAGTTTCTGCACACAGTTTAGTTTCAATCTGTAAGGTATTCATTTTATTCAAAAGTCAGTCAAAACATGTCTTCTTTCGTCAATTTCCAGCAAAGTGTCCGTTTCTGAATAAATGATCAAGTTGACGTTTTCCGTCAGATTTTTGGAGTATCTCAATTAAAGGCGCACAACACCGTTACGAACGAGTGACACGTGGGAACTGTCATCAGCTGACTGGTCTGGAGTGAGATCGAAACAGAATAAAGTATGTCCAGACATGCATTCTTCGTAGGAAATCCCATTTCCAGAATTGTGAAATAACGTTCCGAGTCCCCCGAACATCGAAATGTAGGCTTCAACGCAATTTTTGTTGGTAAAATCCATGCTAATTGGTTTTCCATTAATCATTTGTCCATCAACGGACACCGCTAATGAGTTCAGGTTGAAATGTCTGAAGTACATAGAATCCGCTTTCTAATCCCCATTAAAGGCTGTATGTGTCACCATCCCTAGGACGATCCTATTCGGAATAACACCTTGGAACAAATTGTTTGAATTGCGCCGATTTGGCGTTGTTGATGATGGTGTGGACCCTAACGACTGTCTTTTTAAAATGATACTTAGCACTACCAGCACTCAGTGCGCGTGCGTGCGCTAACAAGATATTAGATGCAGGTTTCACTTTTTCTACAAACAAGGCCATATCCACAAATTCAAACAGAGGCGCCGTAACACCAGCAGCAATACCTGCTTGCGTTACGTACAAATTAAATTTTGGATTGATTGGAACAAAACGCAATTTTATTTCTACATTATTCAGTACGAGTTTGTCTTGCAAAGCAATGTCACAATGTAGTCAACCCAATAATTCAACTTCACGACTACCTTTAATAGCTGCTGATCTATTGCTGGCGTCTAACCACAGAGCAGCTGTCAGTTGCGTGTTTTTTCCGTCGGAACCATAATTTAATAAAGTTTGAATGTAACTTTTATAGCCGTATTGACCCGTGCTACTGGAGGTTAGTTTTCCATTCATAGTCAAGTCCACTTGACTAAAAAGGGTGTTTAATAAAAGTCTGTTTGGTTTCACGTGTGAAGAGTCATCATTCGTTAGGTTAGTAGTTGAATTTTTTTTTAACTTTAACTTTCAAGTACACCAGAGTATTAGCCACTGCCAGATTTACATATTCATCTACTGATCCAGGAATTACGTAATCGATAACTTGATTAGCTGACCATGTCGCGACTCGCGATGGGTCGGAATTCCGCGTATCTTGTCTGTTAGATACTGGTTTGTGTAGGCGGGACCGAGAATAATTCTAAAGGTGACAATAGACATTCACAACTCTGTGGATGTAAAAATGCGATTATGGGACTGTGTTGATTCAGGGTAATGTCGTTTTAGACGTACTCAGGTCTATTTATACTAGTCTAAAATAGTTTTTCAATTTTTCGCCTTTTATTTATCTTTTTCTTAGTTTTAGACTTTCTCTTTTTTTATACGCCCACCTCCCTTTGTTTTAGACCTTCTCTTTTTTATACGCCCACTTCCAGTCTGCTGTATTTTATCGTGAATATCGGTCAAAATGTCGTGACCAGTTTCTTTAACTCTCTCTTTAGCAGATTCTTTCACGGCCTGGCCGGCTAGAAAGTCGCCGACAATATTTCCGCCCGTAGACACAGCTTTTCGTCCTAGGTATTTTCCAATTTTTTTAATATGGGGAACTGCCATACGAAAAAATGGCATGGCTACGCGACTCACAGCAGAAAAGAAATTTCCGAGTCCATAACCATGTTGTGCTCTTCTCCCATAGAATATGGGGATTTCCCCCCCCCCCACCACTCTGTCCCACGTAATGGTTAGAATATTTGCAACAATACTTCATGATGAAACATTTATAGCTTAGAATGATCGTACGGCGCTATTTATAGGAACCACGGGTTCACACTACTTTTTTTTTAATAATTACGATTCGGACGAAAATGTAAGATAGCTACCACGCGTGAGTATGAACCGAACGGTACTCGTCTTCCATCGTCAGTACGTATATCTATTTCTACGTATTGAAAAGTGGTGCGTAATAAAGGTAGATAATGTATTCTAAAAAACTCTACGTTCGTTTGATCACCAGCATCATTCATCACGTCTACTATACGTAACAGCTGCGATCTGCTATCACCTACCAACTGTGGAGCTACAATGTTGCTGTACATATACAACGTCTGCATAGAATTGCTGGTAATCTCTTTAACCGGTGTTGTTGTGATCACCGTATGTTCGATTACATTAGCTTTCCATGGAAATTGTTCCGATTTGAAACCTAATCTCTGTGCCAGTCTCCAGTTTACAACGAGTCGTATGTAATATTAACGAGTGACGTCATTAGCGATCGTGTATCTTTTGTAGGTTTTATTGTACAGTATAGCGGGCAAATTGGCACTACCTTTGAAAGGATCATCCCCTGCCAATTCAGCTTTAAATTTTCTTTACTCCTTGTTAACTGTATCTACCAATTGTTTCAAACTGTCGTATCTTTTCCCACTTTCTGTAGCCAACAATTCGCGTTCGGTATTCTGCACTTCGGTAATACTTTTATTTGTGGTAATTTTATAAAATTGTAAAAACAGTTGATCTTCCTCACTTCCCTCCGGCGAAATAACTAATGCATCTTGACTAAAGTTGTTAGAGAAGGTTATCTGGGCCAGGCCTACCTCGTAATTCTCGTGTAAATTTAATGGTTCCGACAATTTAGTTGTATAATTTTGTAAAGTATATTATTTGGGAATACTTCCATGCTACTATTAGAAGGCAACGTTAACCAGATTTCTTCGCTCATGTTGAGAAATCTACTACATCACTGGTCCAACTGGCTTGACTCTTCAGGTATCCTTGCCATTTAATGAGATATTCAATTTTTTCACCACGTTTGCGTTGCTTCAGAATCTTTTCAACCTTATATAGCCTATCAGGCTTGCTGATTACTTTTTGTAATTCTTGTTTATAAAAACTACCTAAAATTGGTTTATCTTCTAAATCAACTACTAAATACATAGGTATTTTTTGGTTTTTCTTTTCTCCACTGATTTTAAATTCCTCAGTCGTCCAGTTTGGACGATAACCCTTTTCAAAAATACCTTTAAGTTTGGATAATTTAACCAAATCACCTATTTTTAATCCTTATCCGTATAAATTACGATAAACCAATTTTTCTTTTTTTTTGGTGACAATTGGTCGCATTTTAATTGATCGATGACAAGAAAATTCGTAGGCATTGATAATGTCTGGAAGTACATCTATATAACGGTTAGTATTGCGGGAATGTAAGTACTTGTGAAGCCTTTGTCTTAGTGTTTTAAAAAATCTCGCAGATATTGCCGCCTTTGTCTCAGTGTTTTTTGTAGTAAAATGCTTTACGTTGTACTTTTTAAAAACGTTCTGGACATGTTTAGATGTGAATTAAGTCCCATATCCGAAAAAATATATTCTGGGGGTTTTGTTTCCTTAAAAATAGATTTGAACGCTTTACCGATTGTTTCAGCATCTTTTTTCTTCACTGGTTTAAAATGAACTCTCTTAGTAAAATTGTCTATCGCTACTAGTAAAAAATTTATGTCATCGTTAAATCTAGCTAAAGCATGAACATCCATCAAATCTACGCTCCATATCTTGTTGATCCCTTTACCTATTATAGGATTCCGTTTAAATCGTTGAATAACAGGCTTGAACAAACTATAGGTTTCTTGCGATGATAAAAAATCTTTAACTTGTTTCAACGTTACTTTTAATCCTCTTCTTTTAGCTTCTCTGTACAATCTGTGCACACCACCTAACCCACCAGGAGAAGCCGGGTCAAAGTATAATTCCTGTAACGGTTTCTCAATAATAGTCGTCATTCCACAGTTTAGATATATCAGTGAGTGATACGTCTGGGTCTTGTTTTTCTTTGTCTTCTTCTTCTTCTTCTTCTTTCTCTATATCGCCTAAGTTTTCATCCATCAATGATGCAGTCGGGCTTTCGTCACCATTTTTATATTGTTTAATTTTTTTTTTTTTACATTTTGTTGATGTTGTTGTAAGACTTACTTACGTTGTTGGATGGAGTGTCCAGGTTGTAAAAAACGACGACCCGAATGTTTTTTCACTACTTTTGAAACAAAAGTCCAGCCGGGCTCCTTTTTCATCTTGGTGCGATGATGTTTACTTTCCGTCAGAGCTCCGTGGACGAGCCTCCCTACGTCACTATTCTCTTTGACGTTTTGCATATGTATCAAACGACCTTCCGAGTCCCACTGAACTCTACCACTTCGTAAAACTCTCTCAACACGTTTTTTATATTTAGGAATGACACCACTCACTATGTCTTCTATAGGTTTTGGTTGCTTGACGTATGTAGGTCTTGATGTAGCAGCGAGTTGGAATGTTGTTCTCGGTGGAGGGGTGGGCACCGTTCTTGGAGCCGTGGTGGGAGGAGTAGGCATGGGCACCGTTCTTGGAGCCGGGGTGGGAGGAGTAAGCACTCCTGGCCCCAGGAGCCCCTGGCCCCTGGAGTGGCACGCGGCGGGTCGGAGCTTTAATCTCAACTTTTACCGGTTCACCTACCCACTCGGCGTCATAACGTAGGTATAGATTGAGCAATTGGTTATATAATTTCATTTTGCTATCATCGTCCAATGCATGGTTTTGCATTAATTCGCTCATTTCATGTTCCATGTACTTAAGGGGAGCTACGTAATGTGACTTGTCGCGCGTAGTTGGTGGCTGGGACGAAAGATACATTTTTAAAACATTTTTTTGGTTCTTTAGCTGCCCAACAATCCCGTTATCGCACCTATAATGGGCGGAATTAATGCCCCTAAGAATGGAAGGCCGCCCTTCTGAATAATTTTTTGCTTGGCCTTTCTGTTATGATTTCTTGTAGCCAAATATTTCACCTCTCGTTTGTAACGACGCAGTTTAGCCTTCTGGCCAGGACTAATTCTCACACGACCCTTTAAAGTATTAAGAGCTGCCAGGGATAAAACGTCAACTAGCTCCTGGAAATTCAACAATGCACACTTGACGTCTTTTTTAACTCTTTTACTAGTCAGTAGATGCAGGACAGGTAAAAAGTCCTTCACTCTATAATTTTTCATTCTCTACAAATAGTATGGATGGCTCTTGGAAAATGCTGGATCGAAATCTTAAAATACTAGGTGTTTCCGGTCTCAGATCTAGAAATAGATATGTATAGGGATCGATTGTAGCAGATTTATATACTTTAACTAAATTTTTCCCTCCGATAGATAATTGTTCTCCTAATAAAAATATCTGCCGATAATCACGTACAGTTTTCATTAATATTAAATAATGTGCCTGTAGACTGAGCCCACGTAATTGTTTGTCATATAAATTATGCGCAACAATTACTACGCTAATACCTCTATGATGCGAGCCTCTGTGTACTATTTCCAGTAATAAATCTCGAGATGTAGTTTGTAGCAAATCACCAACTAATAATAAACTATTAGGCTGTATTGAATTGTATAAATCTTCGTTTAATCCATAATGAAATGTAATTGGAACTGGGGAAGTTAGTTTTAACGTTTCATAAATCGGTTGTTCCTCAGCGTAAGAAAAAAACTATTCTTTCTGGCGGAGGGACTATAATGTTTTGCGAATTTTCGATTAAACTTTTAATCCAGTGAGTTTTTCCGGAAGACGTAGCTCCTACTAATAAATAGATGGAAGGATGTTTCAATCGTACATCCGTTTTTATGGAATGGAAATGATTTCTTCCTCCTATTTATAGTAGTAAGCCCCCCCTCCATAAAAAGTGAGTCCATTTTTATGAACACTGGAACTGACATCCACAATTTATAGCTGTAAGATCCACCTCCCCCAAAAGAACAACTACAGAACAAGTTTTGTCATTTCATAAAAAGTTGTTTATTATGTTTCAGTTATACAAAATTAATCATTTGGCTCTTTGTTAACAGTTGTGCTTATACAACAATAATTAATCATGAGATGCCTTGTTAGCTAATAATGATGTAATGTAGGGAAAGTATGCAGCAAATCAAACGATGAACGGATCGGTGAGGTCAAAGTGTCTCTCATCATGGGAAGCCAACCATACTGGATGCAAACTTTCGAAAGGTAGAATGGCTTTGTCAATGGGAGTCAAATCTTCCAGAACTTCGCTGTCCATTTGCATAAGATGTATCAACCTGTTGCGACGTTTACACTTGGAATTCAAAGTTTTTATCACCAGAGATTTTTCATTGTGATTTGTGTGTGCTGTGGTACACAGTCCACGAATCACATCACTAGCCACTAGTTTTTTAAAATGCACAAAAGCCCACACTTCTTTCGAGTTTTGTCCGACGCATGAAGAAACAATCTGGTATTCACCACTGAATAATACCAAGGCATTGTAAAGGTTTCCTTTTTCAAACTGGGAGTGTTCGGATGGAAATTTCACAGCAAAACACACACTATTGGACGGATTGACACTCTTGCGTTTCTTCGTCTGCAATGCACGTCGGACGGCACTTAAATCCTTGCCCATCTTGTCTCGACGAAATCACAACACTATATGCCTTAAAAATTTACCAACATCCAGTAAAAATAATGTCCCGCCTTGTGAAACGAGCATTGGTCACGCTCGTGCATCATACAAAACGGATACGCGTCACGTTTTTCGTCTTTTTTTTCCGACGGCTTTTCACATCCAAAATTGTTTAAATCAATCACTTCATTGACGTTACATCGATTTAATAATATTTCCTTTAACTTATGGTCACCTTTGACTGCAAAAATGGGTTTACCCATTTGTAAATAAAGCTTTTTAATGCAATTTATTACTTCATTAAGTGTATAGTCATGTGTGAAATTCTCATACTGAATACCGTGAATGAATTCTGTACAAAAATTAACATTGAATCTTTCTTTACTTGTCAGGTTATGAAAGTTATTTGGTAAAACAATTGACCAATGAAATCGTATAGATTGGCTAAATAAGCTTATTTCTTTAAACTGATATTCATCAGCGTTAAAAGCGTTTGATGTGCAAGTTACTAACTTTGTTACATCCATTTTCCTTTTTTAACATGGAAAAACCGCATTTGATTACACAGTGTGGAAAATTGGACCACTTACGGTATTTTGTAAGTTTATGAAATGATTAATTTCACCTTCAGATGAATTTCACCTTCTAATGAAATGAATTAATTTCACCTTCTAATGATTAATTTCACAATGTGTGAAACTGATCAATAGACAATGAAATACATTTTGTTTTCTCACCCTCACGAATAAAAACAATGCGTTTTTTCACCGTTTTCAACAGCTAAAGTAACGGCTTAATTCTGGTCCAAATAAAGAGTTTTTGATCGGTCGGTGGTATCAACAATCGCTTGTAAGGCATTACAGTTCTGAAGGAACACTGAAAAATCGGATGCCTTTATTGCAACTCCGTGACTCGTAGGAAAATATCTTATCTTTCCTTCTCCATAAACACGAATATGCGCATAGGTCGAATTTTTAAAACTGTTTATCACACAAAATAATTTTTCTCCCAAATTGACAGAATTTTCAGGTTTCAATGGCAGGTCGGGTACAAAAGAATCCATATTTCCTACCTATTTTGGTTGTGATTTCGTGTTTTGGCTAAAACAGAAAAAAAACTTTATTTAAAAAAAACCTTGAATTCTAAGCTATAATTCAAAGTAAAATTGTTGCGTTGCAATGAAACGGTTTAGTAAGATGCTAAATAGTCGGTTTTGTGTGGTGCTAGACTAGATACGAAATGTATTATAAGGAGGGCTACTATATCAGCATTTGCAAAGTGTACTTTTAACCTGTGCAAGTGACTTACAGTTGGTTGGTTGAATCCTGTCGTTCTGTGGAAGAGAGTGTTGTCGGACCGGGCGGCATTTGTTTGCCACCAGCCAATCCGAGCGGCCTTTTATAAGCCCGCTGTGTCCTGGTTGGCTGACGTCTGAGGGTCAGACACGCCTACGTGGTGATTGATTTACTTGTTTACATCTGGAAAAGAAGGCAAAACCGGTCTTGGATTGGTCACGAAGAAGAACATGCGTACACGTGACTGCTTTAATGACCGACCACTGTGTTTACTTCGTGACTCTTGACTGGTCAGATCCTGTTTGACCTGAAGGATAACATGCCTACTGTGTAATTTACTGTTCTACGTAACATGAAAATGAACGTGACTTGATTACGGAACAAAAAAACCAGCCTTGAAGGACTGGTATGAACAACATGAAAAGAAATGACTGGGGAGGGGGGGGGGGTTATTTGTCTACTAACGTGACTTTCGAGTAGCACAACCACACCTAGTGTGTACTTTATTCATCTAGGTAACATGGAAAAATCCGTGACGTGATTAGATAACCACAATAGATAAATATGTTTAAGACATGCTGTACACTATATGAATTATTCAGCTATTTACGTCTGGCTTACTCAGAAATGGCCTTGGGTTGGGTTTTTGTGGTGTTAGACGTGACCAGTTTTTAAACACGAATTGCTAGACTGAAAACACATTCAAGGTTGTCTGCCTAACTGTTTCGTTATGCAATCACACACACAAGGTTAACAAGTTTTGTATCAAGTCGGCGTTACGAACTTTAAACCAGTACAATTTTCGTTCCACATCATTTCGTTAAGTTAATTAAATTATAGACAGATGAAAGTTGATTTAACATTCAAATATACAACATTCAGTATAAGAAAAGACGTTTAAACTTTATTTCAGAAATTTAGGTTTATTTAAATAGAATTTTGAATAAAAAACTATTAATACCAGTTCCATTGAACAATGGTTTTGGGAACGTGAGCAACGTGAAGGCTTGAGCCGGTCATGGTCAGACGACGTATTTACGATTGGCGTGGCTAGTGTCTGGTCATGGTCAGACGATGTATTTACGATGGGCGTGGCTAGTGTCTGATGTTAAGCGAAGCAGGCTTCTATTACGCGTGTAGTTCACTTTTGTAAAACGCGATGGCGCCACTGGTTCCATTCACATCCAATGCAGTGAAACCCAGTAAATTTTTGGAGTCCGTGGAGCAAGAAATATTAATTAACTTTAAGAGAAAAAGTGCCTGTAGTAGGCTTAGTGTAATTTTTTTGGTTGCTTAGCGCAACTTCTTTTCGGGGCAATGTGTTCACAAATTAATTTTTTTTAATTAACAACTTGACCATTTAATTGTGAACGTCGTTAAGATATCTTGGATTTTTAGCTATTCTTGAATTCTTGATGTCTTAGCTATTCTGCTGGTTTTCACACTAAAATTACAAAAACATATTAAACGATTAGATTTCTAGATTGTGTATTTATGGGATGGGGTAAGGTATGGAACTTTATTTAAAAAATCGTACATGTTTATTTTGTCAGATCGTCGTGTTTAGTGGTTTTAGGCAAAGCGTCACGCGTTGTTTGTAGCATTATAGATGTCACCCTCTTGATGGAAGTAGGCCTTGTCAATTTAGGACGAAACGTCGTAAATTTTGCCGTATCATCCGTTTTTGGCTGTGTTGGTGGCAACGGCGGTGCTGACCACGCCGATGTTGACGGACGTGGGATCATATATCCGCCGTCGTCGTCGTCATCGCGTGGTTGAGGTGGTGGTGGCAATGGAGGTGGTGCCAAAGATAGTGGCCGTAACTCAACGTCTGCGTGTGTCATGCCATCCCCTCTAGGCAAAACACATTCGTAGACGTGGTTTTGCTGGCGAAACGGCCCATGTACACCCAAAAAAAAGACAACCAGGTAAATGTGAGGCATAAACAAAATTACGCCAATGATTATCCGGATCAACCAATTCAACACGACGGAAGCCATGGTCGAAGTGATACAGTTCTGTAACACGCAATTCACGGTTAGTACGTGTTTATCTTATAGTACCCATTCATTTTATTGGTCAGATCAATCCATGTGAATTTTCTCATTTAAACATAAACGATTCTTATTGTTTTGGGAGGCTACACTTCTTCTACGTTGCTTTGTTATGAGAAACGTGGTAGTAGAACGTAAGGTTAGGGCGTGGCAACGCAGCTGCAACTGAGAACTAACTTTTCATTACGATAACACAGCAGCACTAAGAAATAACTTCTCACTAGTACGGTTACAGGATAGCTGTTGTTTAGGGAAAACTGATTCCATTACAGGATGGTTGTTTAGGCTGCATTCGGATAACTATTTTGCGAGCCATTAGGAATACAGTCTGCCTCTATTAGTTCACACACGTAGTTCACTTTTGTAAGGCAAAAATATAACTACTGATATCGTTTAGGCGTATTTTCGTAGTTCTAGGTAAAAGTTTTCCCCTCGAAAAAACGGAAAAAAACCCTTTGGACCATTGTTGAAACGAATTTTTCGAAGTTGATGGTTAGTTTCGAAATATCACATATTACTGCTGAGAGGATGGTCCACAATTGTTGTGCCACGTAGGCGGCGCGTGGTCCAGTATTGTTGTCGGTGGGATTATGGCCTGCAATCCGAATTGAATTTGAATTTATTTACTAGAGCCTAAAGACCGTACGTCATGCGCTCCTTCTACAAACTTAAAAACTACTTAAAACTAACCTAACCTAATCCAATGTACCTTCACCACAAACAAACTAACGAAGCGACGAATCAACGAATGAACAACCCAAAGAGTTCAACAACTCAACGAACCAACGAGTTCATCCCCTGGCCTAACCTAATTCCAACTGGTCACAATGACCCACCAACACATCCACCACCTCCACCTCTGCTCCTATTATAGGGACCTCTTCCTCCTCTTGAACCATTTCACCACTTCCACCTAGCACTGCACCACTCTCTTCACTCTCTTCGCAATCCGAATAGCTGTCATTCAAGAATGAGGCACCTGCAGCTCACTCATGGGACGACTGTTGGGAGTAGTATTTTGGGTATTTCAAATTCAAACTACCAATTCGGCCGTAAATTTAAATGACGTAAAGGTATGAAAAGACTAAATGCTAAATGCAAATTAGGCCTACTTAAACAAACTATATTGATAACAGAAAAGGGTGTTAGAAATATTTCTACGTTTGCATTTGTAAAACATCGACATTCGATCAGAATGCCATATGCTGGTGCCCTACTTAAAATAGTCTAGCGTAATTGTGGTAAACACGCATATCGGGGTATGATTTCGTGTGCGTGTAGGCTGAATTGTATTAAAACCTCACGAAACGGTTGGTTAACTTTGTGAATAAACCTTTGTGTTAATGTTTGTTCAATGACGCATTATTATCTTTTGACGATTTACAACTATTTCGTTATTGGGGATGGGGCGGCATAAATTATTGCACAAAAACGCTAAAGCACACAAAGTAGGAAAGTAAAGTAAACAATCCTAAAATAAGTGAAACAAGAAAACCTATGTATGGGTGGTGTAAGAATTTATCGGGGTTTGGTGGTACTAACACAGTGCCTTGCGATTCCTGGTGTTCAGCTCTAGTGTTGCTTCTACATCATGCATAGCACAATTTATTTGAACAAAAAAATCTGTTCACAACAGGGATCAGGTTACAAAATTAGAAGCAAGACTTACTAACATAAACAAAGAAAAATGAAAGAGTAGGCACAAGTTATGGTTTGTTTATGAACTGAAACATTACGAAAAACGCGCAGCACAATGTTCATGATCGTTTGGTGTGAAATTCTCCGTCAGCAGCATAAATATTGAAACAAGAAATGTCCTTGAGCGCAGCGAGACGCGGCTTAATGAGTTAGCAAAACGAGCGACTCCGCTAGTCTTAATCATTAAAAACTTACGGTCGGTTTGTCGGTTTATATGTACAGTAGCGGCCAAAAGTAGCGGCCTTTAATCTACTTAAACATGGTGCGGTGTCAGTGGCTCACACCCCTTCCGTCTACCATCCACCATATGCGTGGTAAACTGTTTTATTATTATATTATTATTATTATTATAAAAGGTTTTCCACATTGCATCGCTCCAACAATACCCTGCACGAACCGTAACCACGTTCGCCGATGGCATCAAGTTGCAGTCATTGTGCCAATTTCTACGGAAGAATATAAGGTGTATTAACTTCCAACAATAAACATAATTTGTACCGTGTATCTCAGAATCGAATAGAGCTAGCTGCAAAAGAAACAACGCAAACAAAACCTTTAAATTTTAACCGGTAGCAGGCTGCAATACTATTACTCACTAGAGTGCAGTGATTTGCAGCTAAAAGGACTATTGTTAAGAATAGTTAACACTTAGTTAATAGTTAGTGCGTACACCACGGGCAAAGACGTAAGGAGATTTTCAAAAAGTTGGGGGCATATTTGAAAAAAAAGAACAAATTTTTCTCTTAAGTATTTTAGAGATTCTTTGCTAGATGATGGATCGTACCTTCCTCGCAGAGTGTTTCATAACGAATATTGTTTCTGTAACTGGACTGGATGCCCTTTGTCACGAGTTAAAAGGTGACAATTTAGTGCTTCCCTGGAACACAATTAGCTTACCCCCCCCCCCGTGGTAAAATAGCGTGACACACGACGATCTGACGAGGACAGTAGAGGGCCACACTGTGGTCCTATTTGCACAAACTTGCACAGTTTCACAAACTGTTAACCGATTTTGATGTTTCAGTACACCATCTTAATCGTCTTGGCGAGAACTTTTCACTGGCGGAAGAGCCAAAAAAAATCGTCACAGCACTGAAGAAAAATTGTGAATGCGGACAATTTTTCTTAACACAGTTGGTGCCGCGGACACTGGCAGAAACAGGGCTGTGGCTAGGAATTTTTTGTGGAGGCTGGGGATAGGGGCGCAAACTGGAAATTCTAGGTCCCCCACCGCAATTACGCTCCACTACTATTTTATGTCCCAATCGCGATTCTACACCCACGCAATTTTGCCCCCAACTTGACGAAGGAATACAGTATAACTCTTAAACAAAAGCGAAAAAAATAAAAAATATCAAACAATAAAATGAACTACGAACTTTTTACGCACCTTTTTCAAGTGTTTGTCTCCCCCCCCCCACCTACCCCCATTCCCCGCTTGCCACGGCCATAGGCAGAAAGTTCTGCTGCTGGGCCTCCTCCACTCCCATACTTTGAAATGCCCTTGTTTAGAAATAGGCATTCAAGGACAGTAGTCTACAAAAAGGTCAATTTATGGCAAAATGGGCTTGTCATAACACAACTGTCTTACTTCCGCAGTAAATTAGAATAGAGTTTAACTGAGCAACGAGTTACAAAACGTCTTCAATCGTCGACTACATCTGAATAGATTTTAATTTGCGTACAATTTTGTATACATTATAAATATAACGGAGAACTCTCATGAATTCAAACTGGTATTTTTTAAACATGTTTGCTTTTTTGCTTATCCTATTTCTTTACGTATGATTTGTTATGTTTAGTCAAAACTAACCTTCGTGAATGATGTAAACGACTTTATTTCCTTTTTAAAATTATTATCTGTATTAAAACTAGTTGCTCAAAATTAAAACTAGCTCTTTCTGTACTATGCCACTATTTCAAACTAAATCAAAACTTTTTTCCAAATTTTGCTTAAGTCTAACGGAGTGTAAAAAAGCCATATGTCAAAGCTGAAACATACACGAAATTTTGTACACAATCGAATCAGCCGTGGGACACCCACGAAAGTCCCCAAAAGGTCCCTAGCGCCCCTCCCCCTCTGCCATCGCCCTGAGGCTTGAACACCAAATTCTTCCAAATCTAGCTAAAAACATGAAATTTGGTACACAAGTCATTGTTAGCAGTACAATTCGAACCAGTCATGGAACTCCCCATGAAAAACCCCCAAGGTCCCCCAGCGCCCCCCCCCCTTCAGTATTCCCTGTACCCCTTCCCTGAGGCTTGGCAAACAGATTTTTGCCGATCGTGGAAAAGAAGGAAATTTGGTACACAAGTCATTCTTAGCACTACAGATCAAGCCAGCCATGCAACCTCCTAAAGGCTTAATATTTCAATCCGCTCCGCCTGTAATAGGCCCAAAGCCTATTTTCTAATTACAGCACACGACGAAAATGTCACTACGAAAAGCCATTCTAACCGAACGAAGTGAAGTGAAGCCTGACAAGGAACACTGCTTTGAGTGAAGTGATAGATTAATTCATAGAAAATAACAATTCCTCCTTAAGTAAACTATGACAAGCCCAACTCTTGCCAAACAAAGATTTGTTTATATTTCAGCAGAAAATATTTTATTTATAGTTTTTCGGCAAATTTTGTAACGGAAGGCATTTGTGCTAACGTTATTATGGTGGGTGTTTAACCCTCCCGAATTATTTTACAGCTACTCACTACACTGATGTTACTTTTCTACTTTAGGAAACCATTTTACCACATTCAGTCTATCTAGACTGCAAATTTTTTTCCGTGAATATTTTATATTTTATGTAGACCGTAATGCTCACCTTCAAATAGAACCTCCTGAAGATTAAAAATACGATAAAACTTTCAGAATAGCGTTCGGAAAAGCTAAAGATACTTCGCAAGGATTTAAGATCGGCCTAAAACATGCAGTGTTATTTTTGTTAGCCTATCTAGTATTTCCAAAAGAATTGCAAAGCCTTAGCTTACATTCCTAGTCTTATTAAATAGAAAATACTGTAAAAACAAGCTAAATTTTGGAATCCCGTTAATGTTACGACATTTTTTTACAAATCATTCTAGACTACCGTAGTTTACTTTAAAAATGCTTGCCAGGCAACAATGCAGGCTCGGGCCAGCAATTAGCCAGCGCACACTCACGCCCCATACGGCCTATTGTTGGAGCTCTTTCGGCTGCAAAACCTTTTGGCCGCGACTGTACGTCTTCTCCTCCGGAAGTAGGAAGGCTAGAAATGTGAGAAATGTCTCGAAAGACAGGAAATTACTCCGGATATCGTTTAGGCGTATTTTCGTAGTTAATAGGTAAATGTTTTCTCCTCCAAAAATGCGAAAAACCCCTTTGTTGAAACCATTGTTGAAACGAATTTTTCGCATTTGATTGTTAAGCCCTAACCAGACTGGCTGCTCGCGGATGCACGCCGACGCAGTGTGGTGTAAAAAAAACTTCAATATTTGTCCTTAACGCAACACCAACCGCACGATTGCTGCAATTTTGACCTTGTAGGCGCGTAGTCACGCATAGCTTCGCACGAAATTTGCTTCTGTCTGTAGAGGCCTTTAGCTTCGGAATGTAAAATGTTCCTGCTGAGAAGGGGGTCCATAATTGTTGCCCCATGTAAGCATCGCGTGGGTCAGTAGTGTTGTCAGCGGGAGAACGGCTGGCAGCCCGAATAGTTGTCATTCAAGAATGAGGCACGTGCAGCTCACTGTTGGAGTTGTATTTTGGATATTTCAAATTCAAACTGCCAATTTGGCCGTAAATTTAAAAGAAATTAAGTAAAGATACGAAAAGATTAACTGCTAAATTAGGCCTACTTAACAAACTATATTGCTAACAGAACAGGGTGTCAGAAATATTTCTACGTTTGATTTGTAAAACGTCAACATTCGATCAGTATGCCATTACCTGGTGTTCTACGCAGAAGTCTAGTATAATTGGGGTAAACACGCATAACTTCTGGGTATGATTTTCGTGCTGCGTGTAGGCCTGATTTGCTTTAAAATAAGTGAAACAAGAAAACCCTTGTAAAGTGTAGTACTAGCAGAAATTACAAATGATATTTGGTTCTTGGTGGTTACATTTATTCTGTCACGTTTCTGAGGAAATGTTTGGCTGATTGAGTGAGCGAAGCGAACGAAATCAGCGTTTGTCATCAGAAACAGCACTTTTTCCTTAAATACATTTAGTAGGTAGTAGGCTAAATATTTGTTCGTTAGTTAAAATGAATCTAGTGAATCTTATTAAATGTGGCGAATGAGTATAAACAAAGAGAAAAGAACGAGTAGACGCAGTTAACGTTTTTTATGAACTGCAACCGTATGAAAAACGCGTACTACACTGATCATTTGCTTGATCATTTGACTATGTTTTTCGTGTGGAATTGTCCGTCTGCGCATAAGTGTTGCAACAAGAAATATCCTCGAGCGATGCGAGACGCGGCTGAATGAGCGAGCCTCAGCGAGCGACTCGGCTAGTAACCATTAAAAACTTACGGTCGGTTTGTTTGTTTGTTTGTATGTCCGCCTTCTCCTCCGGAAGTAGGCAGGCTAAAAATGTGAGAAAGGTGTCGGAAGACAGGAAATTAATCCTGATGTCGTTTAGGCGTATTTTCGTAGTTCTAGGTAAATGTTTTGCCCTCGAAAAAAGCGAAAAATCGCTTTGGACCATTGTTGAACGAATTTTTCGAAGTTGATTGTTATCTTCGGAGTATCCTATTTTCCTCCTCCTATTTTTCTTTCTCCTTCAGCTACGTTATTTCAGTGCATTAGTTTGATTGAGTGTGTTATAGTACACTAGTATGTGTAGTGGTCATGCACTGGTATGTAATGGTGTAATGGTGTGTAATGGTGTTGGTTTGTAGGTGTATTAATTTTAGCAGGGAGCGCATGACTGCGGGTCCAAGCTCCCTAGGTAAATAAAATCAAATCAAATCCTATTTTCCTGCTGAGAGGATGGTCCACAACTGTTGCGCCACGTGTGCACCACGTGGGCCAGCAGTCTTGTCAGGGGAAGAAATGCTGGCAATCCGAATAGTATCATTCAAGAATGAGGCACGTGCAGCTCACTGATGGGCTGACTGTTTGAAGTTGCATATTGGATATATCAAATTCAAGTTACCTATTTGGCCGTAAATTTAAATGAAATTACGTAAAGATACGAAAAGATTAACTGCTAAATTAGGCCTACTTGACAAACTATATTAAAAACAGAAAAGGGCGTCAGAAATATTTCTACGTTTGTATTTGTAAAACATCGACGTTCGATCAGTATGCCATTAGCCTGTGCTCTAATCAGCAGTCTGGCGTAATTGTAGTGAACACGCGCAACTAAACTAAACGCACGACTAAACGCATAAGTAAATACGGGTATGATTTCGAGCTGCGTGTAGGGCTGACTTGCTTTCAAACCACACGAAACGGTTAGTTAACTCGGTCAACAAACGTTTGTGATGATCTTTGTTTAATGACGCATTATTATCTTTTGATGTTTTTACAACTATTTCGCCATTGGGGACTTTAAGTTTTAAAGGTCGTGGGTTCAGTTCCCCGCTCAGACAGTCTGACATATAAGTCCAAAAAGCAACGTAAATAGGTTTGCATCTGTATTTAATTACAAGCGACGTGTGGTTCCTGGTGTTTAACTCTGGCGTTGCTTCTACTGTGCAACTTACGCAGCACAATTTATTTGAATAAAAAAATCTGTTCAGAACAGGGATCCAGTTGCAAAATTGGTAGCAAGACTTACTAAATAACATAAGGACAAATGAAAGAGTAGGCACAAGTTATGGTTAGTTTATGAACTCACCCATTACAAAAAACGCGCACTACAATGATCATGATCGTTTTTTGATGTAGACTTCTCCGTCAGCAGCATTAAGTGCTGAAACAGGAAATGTCCTCGAGCGAAGCGAGACACTGCCGAATGAGCGAGCGTAAGCGAGCGACTCGGCTAGTTATTATTATTAACATCATTGTGCTCTGCCTATTCTGAGAAGAAAGCGAGAAAGCAAGAATGTTTCAACAGAATGCTGAAAACTCGAATGTGGAAAAGATTTACCAGGCAGGGAAATTACAAACGGGAACATATTATCAACAATTTGCTTTCGCAGTACAACAACATGGTTCATTCCACAACAACGTTGAAACCTAGGAAAGTAACCAGATGTCACAAACCGTTACAACTAGCCCTAAGCAACAGCTGAATAAACCCAAATTTGCAGTAGGAAATAAAGTCAAGATTTCTAAAGTTAAAAAAATTTTCGATAAAGGTTATTTATAAAATTTTACAAAAGAATTATTCACGATCCATAAAGTACAAAAAAATCCAACCAGTTATGTATCTTTTAAAGGAAAACTCGGGTGAACTGGTGCTCGGAGGCTTCTATGAACATGAAAATAAAAAAAAACACTAGTTCTAAATTTATTTCTAGTGGAGCAAGTATTACGTAAAAAGAAAGGAAAAGATAGGAGAATACTTTATTTCGTTAAATGGAAAGGCTAAGATTTCAAACACAACAGCTGGACGGATAGATAGTTTAAGTAGAATTCACGTATCCATATGCGAGAGTACTGACTGCATCATCGTAGACCCATCTCTTGTTATCATGAGGACTGAAAGCCAACTAGTTTATGGTGACAGTTTTCAGTTTCATGCGCCTCATAATGAATGTAACACCTAACAGTTCTTATGACGCTATTGTTAAACAGCACATTCATGTACGTTTCGTGAACAACTTGTGCTGTTTTTTAAAACCGTTTGGAGGCATTTCGTTCTTTCCATCCGTTTGTAAAAAACGCTGTAGAGCTTAGACTCTAAACCTACAAACTTGGAAATTGGGCAACTCGCTCTATCGTCTTTCATCTTCCCCAATACTTTTTTGTTGATATGGGAGTGTAGGATGTGGTCATTGGGGTAATTCTATGTGTCGAACAACGACGCATCTCTTCCAGATCTTTGTAAACATCGTCGTTTCTATCGAATAACACAAATGATCTGTATCTGTAACTAGGAGTTTACATCTCTCTGGCCGTACTTTTGCACCATGTGGTCGTAGTGAAACCGATAGACTAATAACGTTGACAGTTCCAAGACGCTAAAGCCAAACTTACTGGGCTTGTCCAAGATGATGTTTGTGGGAGTCTTTTTAAAAATCACTAAATTCTCTCTTAGAGACGTGAAACTTGTGGTGCAGGGGTGAGATGCGTACTTGATGGCTTTCTTTTTTTGTCTTTGCTACCAAGACATTCGATCGTGTTACCGAAAATCGAATTATTCATCAATATGTGGAGATGTTTGTCAAAATTGAGCTGCTTGTCATTTCTAGCTGTAGCTGCTTGTCATTACCTGTTATTAAACTTGATGTAAGGATTCAGCCAATGTGCTTATAGAAAGCTGATAGCTCTGTGTATTTTCTTGAGAACCATGCCGAGAGAAATGTAGTATTTTAAATTCCTATAGTGCACCACGTACTTTGCCTTTGAGCGAGGTTAGTGGTTAGATTTAGGCCTTTGCTGTACGTTAAACGCAAGTCCTCGTTTGCCCGACAGTTGAAAGGATGAAGTATAGCCTTTGTGATTTTCATGTGCTCTGGTGCTAACAGGAAATCATTATGCGATGCATGAAGCTTCTCCGAGTATTCCAAGTCTACTTCTAATATCAGCCCCGTATCACTCTAGTCTCCATAATTGTCAAGATTTATATCATTAAAACGTCTTCCAGCACCCATTCGTACTCTCCGGTCAGTAGATATTGCCACATTAACACAACCGTACAAGTTGTTAAAGTCCGAAAATATGACATAAGAATTCTTTTTATCCGGATGAAAGGTTGATAGTATATACAGGCTGTTGGCTATAGAATATGTTCTAGCTGTAAACAAGTCACTACCTCTTATACCCTTTTCCACCATAGGATGCATGGCAATATTAGTGAATAGATACACGGACTCTTCTGTCCTTTTGAGTGCTGCATCCCAAGATAGCGAAGGAGTAGAAATGTAACGGAAGGGATCCAATCCATAACTAGCCAAACTCGTCTCTCTCTAAAGTATTTAAAGAAATTGCTTGAAAGCCTGATGTCCGTCCACAAATACAGATTGTGGTAATCTCCAAACGTTTTTCATTTGCCTAAATCCAAAATGTTCAACACGAGTTCGTAAGATTTGAAGCAGAACATTCCTTTTCAACAACGAGGTAAAGGCTAACACGGGAGGTAAACACTCCTCCTCAAACACTTCCATGCTTATCAGGTATTCGTACAGAAACACACCTTTTCACCTAAGGTCTTGTACAAGTTCCATCTATTCACCTTCGTACAACTTGTCTGTAATGTTAAAGCACTGTAAGTTCAAAGCCAAAGTTTCCAACGTTGCCATCATAAATGCTACACTATCGATGAAAGTAAAACCATCCATTCTTATGTTACCGATTCTTTCCTTGTTCATAGCGATGATCCTCACGTTCTGCAGAGCATTAAAGTTTTTAAACGAATTCAAACGCTTCACGACGATATGGGTACCATATTTTTCGAAATCATGCATAACGACCGTTATGTTTTTGTTCAAAGTGTAAGCAAAGTTACATTGGCTGTGCGTGGCACCTCTAAATTCACCGGTGATGTGGCCGTGGCTTTTTACTTTCGTAAACCCGTTAAACCTTTCTTGGGCTTGGATAAATCCACTGTGTTTGGAAAGGTAGCACACAACAGCTGCTTTGTGGAGCAACCACTGTCCCTGGGTTAAATGTTTCATCCGTTGCTTGCGAGAATCCACGTAACCACGACCTTTTACTGCTCCTTTAATATAGAATCGAAAACAAACTTACATGCAGTCTACTCCTCTGTACAATTTTTTTTAGAAAATACTCCGCTTAAATGGTCCACAATCACAGAAGTAAAACTGTAAGCTTGGTTTATGTTGTTAACTCTGGTGTATGTATCGTTTCCATCACAACCGTAGACTGGATTTAGTATTACTTCAAAGTCCACATAGGCTTTTTACAACCTTTTGAGCGCTTTCTTGAAATTCTTAAACTGGAGAATATCATTGTTGGCAATGGTGTCTTTTGATACGGAACTCCCTTGCAAAAAGGTAGGTGGTCGTTTTCATACCTGAAACGATTTTGAAAACCGTTTAGGCAATGTCTGCAAAAATACTTTCAAGCACTTTTGGGGGTTGAAACTCACTATGAATTTCTTGATATCTTTTATTGTCACATAGTGTCCATTGAGAAGAAGCAAGTCAATGTGAAGCTTACTTTCAACTAAGGAACTTACGCTATCAACAGAAGGTTCGTCATCCTCGAAACCAAAAACAGATACCAAAGTGTTGCTGGCTTTTTCGAACGCCGCGCTATTGCTTCTTGTCCGTTGAGAAGAAGCAAGTCAACATGAAGCTTACTTTAAAATAAGGAACTTACGCGATAAACACGACGTTCGTCATCCTCGAAACCAAAAAGAGATACCGAAATGTTGCTGGCTTTTTCGAATGCCACGATCTTGATAGAGTAACGGGGTATTTAACCAATATACCAACAACTAACTCGTGCACATGAGGCAGGTAATATTTCGTTTCCCATTCATGTTGGAAAGATGGAATGGGGCATACAATACGCCAACACGGACCACACAAAACTTCTATCATCCTCACTACACACATTGGTTAGTATATTGTGACATATTTTCAGCTTGTTGAAGTGGGATGTGTAACTGTTTGCAGCAAACGGCCTATGGATTACAACGCATAGTTTGATAAACACACAGTGCTTGACAACCCATTCACTTCCTTCTACTGCAAAATACCCAATACTATGCAGAATATGGGGGGGGGGGGAGATGAGGCTTAATGCATTGCTCAGATGATGGTCAGATGTAGTTGAAAACATGGCGCGGCCAGTCAGACAGGCGCTGTTGGCCATGAAGAAATCAGGTCTTGTAACGCATCAAGAGGTGACTTGTGGATTGGTATCAACAGAAAAGTACAAGGAATTGTGGCGGATGGCAGAGGAAATGGGTTTAGATGAAGTGGACTTCAACTTATATGGTGTTTCAAGCCGTGACGGTGATCAGTTGCAGGCATTGGAGGTGGAAGAAGTGAACAATGGGCAGTCGGACAATGAGTTGGGGGACAACAATGTTGTTGGTGGCAATGGCAACCAGATTGTGGATGGAAATGGGTCCCGAAGGGTATTGTTGCGTGGCTTAGTGAATGATGGGGTGTATTGTCGGTTGTTGCCTGCTATTCCGAAGGCGTCGTACGTGGAGGCATTGGCCTCAGAGAGACGTCCAGTTGCAGATGAAGTGGAGGGCCCAAGTGGTGCAATGTTAGATTTGGGCCAGGAGGAGCCGCGTGATCTGTCCTGGCTTAAAAGGCTTTATAGGGGAGGCCTCTCCAATTTGACTATGGAGATGTCTTTAGTAGTCCTGGCTGACCAGGCGGGGCGGCCTTACAGTGTGGTGGACATCAGGGATGCATTGGCCCCGATCGTTGATCTGCGTCGGGTTAGTGGCATTGGACGGCTCCGGGCGAATAACGCCTTTCAGGTGTTGTTCACAGATAGAGAGGCGAAGTTGTTAGTGAAAAGGGTTGGCAGTTTGCAAGTAGGTGGCCACCAAGCGGCGGTGCATGACCTCTGTGAACGGGCGCTGTGGTTTAAACTGCACTGGCTGCCACTGGATGTCCTGGATGGTGACATTGTGAGGGCGCTTGCATCATACGGTGAGGTAGTGGGACTAGCTCATGAATATTACTCTTTAGAGGGCTTACGGCACTGTCGCACGGGGGTATGGAGCGGCATACTTAGACTGAAGGACTCTGTGGTAATTGAAGACGTACCGGATGTTGTTGGTATATTGGGAATTGAAAGTCTGCTGGCCATCGTGGACAGGCCCCCAAGATGCCTGAAATGCCATCAGCGAGGTCACGTGAGACGGGTCTGCAGCAAAGTCTACTGTAGGGAGTGTCGGTGTTTGGTGTCGCGCGAGGCGCCATGCGTTCACTTGGCCCCACCGGAGGTAGCCGTTGTTGATGATGTCGTGCCTGGGGAAGCTCAGCAGCCTGTGGACGCCCCTTCTATGAACTCGGCGGCTGAAAATTGGTCGACGCAGCGACGTAATCGGCGTAGAAAGGCCTCGGCGTTGCGGTCGGCGCTCGCAAGTTCGCCGCCGCATTTGAAGGTGGTTGCTGTGGACTGTAATCGGTTCTCCCCCCTTTCAGGGAGTGTGGACCAGCTGGAGGCGCAGCCAATGGTGGACGTTAGTGCTACTGTAGAAGCCAGTGGAGAAGTGGGTTCTGTACTGGAGGTTCGTGGCGCCTCTGAGTCGGTAGGTCCAGATGTTGGTGCGCACAGCAGTGAGGTGTTGGAGTGCGGTGAGGGTGTGGGTGACGTGCTAGTCACTGTTCCGGATGTATTACCAATGGAGTTCAGTGGTGATTTGAGCAGTGCTGTATTGTCTCTGCC
>JAHWFP010071420.1:149040-162027 GCA_023313725.1 Lithobius niger
GGTCGGACGGTCAACGTGGTTGCTTACGCTGACGACGTGGCGGTCTGACTGACGGGGAAGGACTTGCCGGTGATTCTTGCGGCTCTGGAAACTGCTATTAGTGAGGAGTCTAGGGCTTTGGCTGTCAGGGGACTGCAGCTATCTAGTGCAAAAACTGAGCTCATGATTTTTCGGCGGGGCCAGGGGTGCGAGGCATCACTAAGGGTAGATGGCACCCTTGTGCAGTCTTCTCTTAAAGTTCGCTATCTTGGGTTCTGGCTTGACCCGCAGCTCAACTGGACGCACGATGTAGCTGCAGTCAAAAGGAACGTTGCAGCCCGTCTAGGTATACTGAAGTCTCTGGTTGGGAACAGATCGGTTGCGAAACGTGGTACGGCGGTTACTTTCTACCGAGTTTACCTCCGTTCCTGTGTCGATTATCATGCTCCGCTTCTAATCAGCTCCCCTCAGGCCATTGGGGGACTACAGGTGGCCCTAAATGATTGCCTTCGGGTTGTCACAGGGTGTTTGCCATCCACACCAGTTTCGGCTCTGCACATTGAGGCCGGTGAGGCACCGCTTCAGTATCGGGCCCAGGAGCTGTTAGTCAGGCTCTGTCTGCGGGCTATCGCTAGGGGTCACACTGACCCTCTAGCTAGTATCCTGCAGGATTACATGCTGCTGCCTCAGGGGGCTCGGGAATTATTGGGCGCCCCAGGCTTGGGGGCTGCCTTACTCTATCGGGGAGGGTTGGGCGGCTTCTCGATGCCACAGGTTGTTCATCCACCAGCTCCATGGGTGTGGTGTGGTGCAGCCGCTGCAGCTCTTTTGGACCCTTCTCTTCCGGTGCACCCATCAGATGAATGTACGGTATTGCGATGCTTCCTTTATGCAGGAAGAGGGTAGGGGTGGGGTGGGGGTGTGCATCCCAGGTCTGCACTTAGAATATGGTTACACGTTAGACGCTCGTCCGTCAGCCTTTGTGGGCGAACTTGTTGCTGTATCTGTGGCCCTTGATGTGGGTGCTGACCAGCAGTTCCCACATTTTTGCGTTCTGACTGACTCCCTAGCGGGTATAGGGTTCCTTCGGGGTTGCTTTCAGTCACTTCAGTGCTCCCACCCGCTTGCGTTGGAATCGGGTGGAAGCTGTTTGCCCTGAATCTCCGGGGTCTTCGGGTGTCTGTCGGTTGGGTCAAGGGCCATTCTGGGGTTTTTGGAAACGAGCTAGCAGATAGCTTGGCCCGTCGGGGTTCAGGTGGGGGGTGTAGCATGGTTCGCTTCGCTCTGGGTCCTCGTGACTTGCATCCGGCTGTGAGTAGGGTCTTTCAGAAGGAGTGGGCTGCGGCCTGGGCCGTTTGTGCGACGGGTCGGCAGTTGTATGCCCTCCACCCTTCTACAGCCTGCCCGCGGCTCCTGAACAGTCTTTCCCGCAGAGATGCGGGCCTGGTTTTGCGGCTGCGTACGGGTCATGTGCAGCTTCGTGCACATCTTGCACGCCTTGGTTGGGTGCGGTCGCCGGATTGTGCGTGCGGTGGTGGTGCTGAAACGGTTCATCACTTTCTTTTGGAGTGCCCTCTTTGGGCCACACAACGTCGTTTTGTTTATAGGGGAGGGAATCAATTACTTGGGGTCCTGGGGGTCCCACCTCATTCTGTGCCTGGCTGTGGGTCCCTGGGTCGGGTCCTTGGTTTCTGCCGGGCTACGCAACGGTTCGTCCTGTGAACATGCCCCTTGGCCCTTGTTGTGTATTTCGCTCCTTCTGCTCTGCCTTTCCCCTTGCTCCTCGTCCTTCTCTGCGCTCCCACGGATTGAGTTTTGGACTAGAGTGTGTGTATGTGGGGTCCAGGTGTGGTCGGACTGCTGTCTTTATAGTTGTTTAGGCATCTTCTGGCTTGTTGTTTGTTTAGGTTTAAGTTAGTTTAAGTTAGTTTTTAAGTAGCATAGGCTGAGCGAATGGCTAGGAGGCCGCATTTTTTTGCATTCTGCTCAATAAACATATGATAACATATCATAGCGGCTCACTAGCAGACATGTGTCTGTTAACTGTAAGCAACTGAAAGCATATTTTGGCATGTTGAGGATAAATCCCAATGCGACAGAAATGTTTCAAATTGTGGAAAATGAAAGGGGAAGGGTCAGAGATTAAGAAAAACTAAAATTTAAAAGATGAGTGTCCACCAATCATAAAGAAAAAAAAGCGTTAATAACGTTGTTTTTATGTTACTGTCTAGCTAGCTGACTAGCTAATAAGATTTTTCCCATGTTAAATCCCATAGACTTTTTGCTCATGGCTAGCGTAAAATTGCGAAGGCCTACGTACTTGAATTTTTGCACACGGATGCTTGGTGATCTGAGGATGGTCCTTTTGTTGGTTTGGGGGTTGTAGGGCTCAAGACAAATGCGTGGGAGGGTTTTGAAATTTGCCACTGACGAATTTAAATTTCGTTTCTTTTCCAAATTGCAACCAAAGATTTTAAGCAACAATGGCTTGAACAATCAAGACTGGTCCTTAGATTTATTGTAAAAGCCTGGACGAACTAAAACTGAACTGTAACGAAGGACAAAATAAAGAAACATTAACGTTGCCGTGGATTGTGTAAGAATAAAGGGATGCACGTTAGATGATGGTAACGCAACAATACAAGCATACACGAGCTAATGGGTTTTTTTTGTTAACCCAAAAAAAAATTGTTTCGCGTTCTGCTGTTTTAGTAACGGCGACCTTCGGGGGTTTCTGCATGACTAAATGTGAACGAAATCTTGAAAAATTAGGGGAAATTGCAGGGATAAACAAAACAACTGAAGGGGATGCGCTGATTGAGTGAGCGAAGTGAACGAAATCAGCGATTGTTAGTCAGTGTGTGCAAAAATGAGATTGAAGCATCCTAAACGGACGGTGTAACCTTATGTACATTCACAGTCCTATGAAAGTTGTGATATCCACCCAAAACCAAACCTGGTAGAAAAACCCGCCAAGTTTCCAAAAACGGTCGGCCTTTGAAGGTAGGGATATCATTCCACCAGGGAAAGGCCGCCAAGGTTAATCCTATCAGCCAAGTTAATTGCACCGAATAATACTTTGGACGTTAAATGAAAACTTAAAGATTGCTACCGCTAGTAGCAATCTTTTAGTTTTCATTTAACTTTCGAACTATTAGTATGTGCGATTAACTTGGCTCACAGATAATGACTATTTGGGTTTTGGGCTGGTAGATTGACTGGTTAGTTTCGATGATTGGACGATGCATTGTGATGCAGGGATATCCACCGACATAATCTCACAAATTGTGCTGAAGGCATTTGACTCGGTGTCCCACAGTAAAATGTGTTTAAAGCTCTCAAATTTGGGTATGGAGGTGTCCTCTTGAGGTGGATTAGCGATTTTCTCGAGGGTAGAACCCAGGTGGTGTGTGTGTGGGTAAGTTGAAGCACCACCAAGAGAGCTCAATAGCAGGGTGCTGCAGGGTGCGATTTTGGGCATGCTACTATTCTCTCTCTACATCTCGGATCTACATTCTAATGGAAATGGTACATGAATGCCAAAGCTTGCGGACGACATCAAACTGTATCATCACATTATGAACCAGGTCGACCACGAGAAATTGCACGATTCCCTACATTCATTAAAATGCTGGTCGAATGTTTAGGAACTACCTCTTGTGGCGATAAATATAAGGTGTTCCATGTGGGCTCTTCAAATAAATTTAAAGTATATGAAACTGCAGGTCGAAAACTAAAACATGATTTGACGTATAAAGACCTTGGTGTGTGGTTTTGTAGCAGCTTAAAGTGGTCTACACTTTGTGCTCAAATTGTCAAGTCAGCCTGACAGAGTTAAGCCATTGTCCCTCGAAGCATCACGTCTGGGGAACGCAAGACGCTTTTCTGGGCATTCTGCGTTTTTGTTAGACCCATCCTGGAATATACCTCCCAGGTCCGCTAGTCAAATCTTGTAAAGGACATAAATCTGATTGAGTCGGTCCAGCGATCATTTACGAAGAGGCTGCAAGTTTTATCGTATTGTTCATATAAGGAACGTTTGCAATTGTTGGGGGCTGACAGTCTGGAGTTGTGCAGGCTCAAACTTGCTTTAACACTGACCTTTCTTATGCAAACTAACTAGATAGATTTTAATTATGGGTATTTTCTTGAGCTTCGATAGGATACTGTCACTAGGGGGCGCTCGTTGAAACTGGTGGAGAGGAATTACTACACTACATGTTTGCGCCAGGTTTTTTTCGTTTAGGGTTGCGAAGGCCTGGAACTCATTGCCGAATCATGTGGTGACGGCCACCAGTGTTGCATCTTTTAAAGTAAAACTATCAAAGTTTAATAGCGATCTCCTGTCGTTTACGCATCCTTAGATCAGTTTGGCGGGTCTTTTTAGGCTATTTTATCAACCTTGAACAACCATCTTTTGTCATTTACCATTCTTTTAAAATTTATGGGCAGGCGTAAGTGACCTTTTATCGGCCATGCCCTGTTATGATTGTTTTTGCACGATGAATGAATTATATATTTATTATTTATTACCCACAGTGATAACGTCATATGAAGCACTACAGTACGATGTAGGTCACTGTAGCACATACTCTACAATGCCCCCTTAAAAGTACTTGGAATGGTGTTGTATACAATTTGTAGGCTTTGAATAAATGTTGTATTCAGAAACACATCTGGACGATAACATCATGGAAAACTTCACATGTCCTTGGTTTGGATCGAAGACTTCTTTGAATCTTTTAATATCATCTGTCAATTACCCAAACTTTTTTGGTTTGTATTGATGGCATCTTTTGTCGATGTCATCCTTTAATTTCCCCAAGCCGTTTTTTTTAATTTGCTGGCCTTGGAGCTACACAGCATTTTTGCCTTGTGAATATGAAATACATAAAACATAAATTAGCTTTCATATTCATTAAAAAACGTACAGCTAATTCCATACACACAAAACGTAGGACGAAAACATGGTATATCTCAAATACAAATCAAAACTGAGCCCTAAACGGGTCCCCACTCAACTTGAGATGCAACATGTCTCCAACGCCAGGAACAGTTTAAAATTGGGATCTATATATGGGCACACGATCAACACGATTACACGATTACACACGATTACAGTCCACTTCCCCCTGTTAGTCATGTTGCTGTTAAATTGGGACAGTCTCACAAAAAAAACTAACGCTGTTACATTGAAATAAAAAATAATAAACCAGATTGATTATTTAGTTTACAAATCAAGTTTAATTGGTTTGAGTCTTAAACGTTTTTACCGGTCTCCACCGATTGGAGGCTGTGCTAAAGCATTTGGACTGACAATATGCTTTCGTTCTTTCTTGTTCTTAGCAGAGCCTGGAGCACTAGTAATTAATTCAGGATTTTCAATAGTTTCGTTAGTTTTGGCAGTTTTCTGAGTGGAGGCGCTAGAGATCGGGTTGGTTGACATCATTAACAATGTTCTTCCCATTGCCGGCCTGTCTAGACTACACTATTCAGGGGTTAACTTCTGATTGGGTGATAGACTCTGCTTGCTGGATGCAGCACCCAAATCAGTCGTAATGTGATTGGCTGGTTCGGGGAAGAAACCACCTGATCTTCAATTAGTGTGTTTGATTGGTTGATTGCTATCAGGCGAGTTGTCAATTTCGCGATCCCCGAGTTGCTCAGTATAACGCCTCATGGTCAATTCTTGCTCATTTCTAACTTTGAACTGTTGATGTTTGAGCCCTTTCGCAATTTTTTTTGGCACCCATTTTCGACCCACAGTACCGGAGTAATTTCGTGCCCAAACTAAGAAATTCTCATTTAATTTGTAATGAGACTTCTGTAACGTATGTTTAATCAAGTTGTGCTGCTTTTCATACACTACTCGAACTGGTGATGGTAAAAGTAAGTCTAATTTAGATTTAATTTCTCGGCCCAAGAAAACGTTACTTGGTGTTTGCTGTGTTGTAGCGTTAACGATGATTCTAGCAGTTATTATTTACTGCATGCCTCATAGAACTGCCCTAAGCCCACTAAGCTTTATAGGTTTTCTTAAAGTTTTAGAAAAAAATTTCTGCTTGTCTGTTACTGAACGGGGCTAATGGAGGACTCATAAGGTGAAGAACGCCATTAGCTTTCAAAAAATCTTGAACTCGTGGCACGTCCACTAAGTTTCATTATCTGTAACTAAACTAGACATTAGGTCTGTTCTGCATAAAGTCCTCAACAATTTCTATAACTTTTTGGAAGTTGTGGCCTTGATTATTTTTACAAAAGGCAATTTCGAGTGGGCGTCAACAATAATTAGGAATATAAGTCCGTCCAGTGGCCCACAAAAATCTATGTTTACGCATTTAGTCGGCTTATGGGTGCTTCAGCCCAGCTGGTTTCTCGTCTTTATTTTGCTGACATGCGTCACATGTTTTCACCTTTTTTTCAGTTAGTCATCCATACCTGGCCACGAACATTTAGAGATAGCCCAAGCTTCTATTTTTACAATCCCACAGTGCCCACTATTCAACTTTTTAAGTACTTGTCTATGAAACTGAGCAAGGAGTCTCGACCCCCAAAATAATACGACACAATCGATGGAAATTTCATTGTAATGTATAAAGTACGGTTTAGTCTCTGGATCACTGATACACTCAGACCATCCACGTTTAGCATACTTTAAAACCGTTGAAAGAATAATATCCTTAATTGTAGTTTTAGCTAATGCATCTCGTTAGATAGGCAATGTTTTGATGCATTGTGCTGCCAAAACTCGGTAGTATTCAGTTTCGTCTTTAAATTTACCTGTTTTGGGTAACGGCAGGCAGCTTAGAGCCTCAGCTGTAAGGTTTGCCTTCCCCACTACATGTTAAAATGTGTAAATATACGCATTTAACATGAGCTCCCAGTGCTGAATACGAACAGCAGCCATCTGTGGTATACCTTGCTTTTCACCATAAATCCATTGCAGTGCTTTCTGTGTCAGAGAATGAAATGTTGAGAGTAGAGATACTCACGAAATGTCTCTACTCCCTATTACAAGCTTAGGGTCTCTGTTGAAATGAGAGTTGCCTTGCTCCACTGGAGTTAGTTACTTGGGAGCAAAACCTATGAGGCCATCAGTACCGTTTGGCATCACATGCATCAAACAATAGCCTACCCTGTACGGTGATGCGTCACAATTTAGTTTGAGTTTAAGCTTAGGGTTGCAATGTACCAAAACTCTAGACTGCACAAAACAAGTTTTTAACAGCTTCGATTTTAGCATTCTTTCCCTATACCCATTTGACTTTGGGGCTTAACAGCCTAGTAATAGGTGCCAAAACTCGTGCTAGGTTTGGTAGGTATTTAGAGTATTGGTTTATAAAACCCAAAAAACTTTGCAACTCTTGAACACTTGGGGTGTGGCGCTTTTACAATTGCATCAGTCAATTCTGGTAGTATGTGCATGCCACCCTTACTATTTAAGTTTAGGCTGCGACAGTTTGCATTTGTCAATCCCAAGGCACAATCTAAAGTTGTGCAAATCTAGCAGTAGCTCGTGCAAAGATTCGGTATGTTCATGACCTTTTCCCCTGATTAATATGTCATCGTAAAACATTTGACACCTCTGAATTTTTGCCGTAAGGCTGGTCATTAATTCTGGACAAATTCCTGGGCTGCTACCCAATCTGAGGGGAACCCTTTGCCACTTGAAAAGACTAAGCAGCGTGATATTTTTCAATGGCTCATGCAAATCTTTGTCTGACTCGATTTGTCGGAAAGTGTTCTTGAGATCGATCTGGCTAAAAGTGTGACAGCCTCCCAAATCATTAAATAATTCGACAGTTGTTGGCACAGGGTAATGATTTATTTCGAGTTGTGGATTTACCATAGTGCTATAGTCGCCAATTACTCGACTATAACCTGTTCGTTCGGTTTATGAACGATAACGACCGGAGTCGCCCAGGTGCTGGTGGTGGTGACTGGTTCCAATATAACGGTGATACGAGCCATTTTATTTCCCATTAACCGTTTCATTCAAAGCTACTGCACTGGCCTTACTTTTCCGTAATAGGCTTAGCCTTTAAATGGATTTTAACTTTGTATCCACTGAACTTGCCCAAGGCAGGTTGAAAAAGTTCAGGATATTTTGATTCGATTTGTTTACTATTTAGTTTTGGTTTTACTACTTTTTCAGTTGTACAAGTTTGAACACTCTAATTTTGTAAATCCCAAAATTTATTCATTTTAATCATAAATTTACAGATCCAATCTTTACGAAGTAATGCTGGCCTTTCGTTACCTGATACTATTACGTCAACCTTTTGAGTTAAATCTCCAATTTGAACTTTGACATTAATAATACCAGAACACTATCAGGTTCGCTATTAAACTAATTCATAGCGAAACAACACTGCTGAAGTTAACAATCTGAAAAATACTGCTCGTACCATGCAATGGGAATAATGGTTCCGTCACAACCACTGTCGAATTGTAACAATTTATTGCCATTAATAATGAATGAATCCACCATTTAGCAGCTTTAGTGTACTTTAATGTGATAGCGAAATTTACGCTTAGTGTGTTGTTGGAAAGATAATCGCTGCCACTCTAAAATTGATTATTAGCCCGGCTCGAGTATGCAAAGGTCGAGGGCAAACAGACTCAGTTTCATTTTCAGATTCAGCCGTAGATAATTCGTTATCACGCTGTAAATTGTTAACCTTTTGTACCCGTGTTTAACTTAGTTTTCATGCGAAATTTTTGTCTTTTGTGAAGATTTCTCGGGTGCCTACACCCATCTACGTTCATCGCTAGGCTATTGCTTACAGACGGCTTTTAGATTTTCCTTTTAGTGACAATGTCCACAATAATACTATTTATACTTGTACCTCGATGAGATTTGTCCAGATTTTCCGCAACAAAAACACTGGATGCTCGTGCTTAAAACTCTTGGATTTAATTTGTGTTTAACAAAATTCGTTGCTACTGAACCACCCACTCCATTTCAATTTGGTGAACATTGCTGCCTCGAGAGATAAAGCTAATTCCGTATAGTCTTTTAAGTGATAAGGTCAACTAATACGGCCTAGATTACGTCGTCTTAACTAGTTTCTCCAGGTGAATCCGGGGCCAAAATATTTAAAACATGTTCAAACATCTCACAGCCCATACACGCCATCAAAACATCGACGGATCATCATCCACGATCTATTTAACCTAAAAAAAATAGGCTAACCGCTATGCATATTTCTCCCAAGAGACTTACTGATTATCGAATCGCTCGAATAAACCACTCGAATAAGAATTGACTTGTGTAGTAAATTTCATGGCTTTTACCTCGATGTGCATGATTAGCCCAAATTAACAGCTGTGTCGCACTACACTTGGGGATCGAACCAATGAAGCAATTCTCAAGTTTTATAGCTTAAAACATAGGCATGAAGAAGGCCTAGGGCATCTTGAAAGCTATTTTAATTGTCGTTATTCTTCTTGTTGGGGAAATTTTCCTCTCACCTAGAGTAGAACCAAAGAACCAATTTTCGATTTTTATAACTTAAAATGTAGTATTAAAAAGGCTCTCTTATAACAGTTATTTTTTGGTGATTGCAGATTCTTTTCTGTGTTATTCTTGCTGCAACAAGAAAAAAATGAATAGATATTACCAATAAAAAATGCTAAGACGTATAAAATACGGATGTAAGCCTTAAAAACTTAAAGCTCTAAGGAACAGATATTAGAAAAAGACATGTAAGTCATCAGTGTCACATTAATATGTGTAAAAGAAGCTCCAGCTTGTTTTTTTGGGTCGCTGGAGATTCTTTTACGTGAATTGGTGCGATGTAGATAGCTGACATGTCTTTTTCTAATAGCTGTTCCTTTTAAGCTGTAAGTTTTTTAAGGCTTACATCTGTATTTTATACGCTTAAGCATTTTTTAATACTAATAAGCCACGGAAAGAAATCGCTTAAATGTGTTGAATGTGGAAAGATATGTGACAAGAAGTGTGGTTTATAGCTGCATGCAGTTACATGCATTGGTTAGAAGCTATTTAATTGTGTCAAGTATGGACAAGCTTTTGCTCACATGCATTATTTAAGGACGCACGTACTTCTAGACAGTTGGAAGAAACCGTTTGAATGTGTTGAGTGCAGAAATTTGGCGATACAGGATACTTACCAGTGCATGAAACCACAGTGGAAAGAAAACGTTTGAATGTGATGATTGTGGAAAGGCTTTTGCACACAAGTCTCATTGAATGGTGCACGCAATTCAAACTTGTAGAAAGAAACCGTTTGAATATGGCGAGGGTTTGAAAAAACTATTCTGTAGAAGTGTTATGAATGAAACTTGAAAGCGCTACCGGTTAATTGCAACATTTTTAAAACTTAATTTAGACTTGTCATTTCTGTCTGTGCACCCCTGCGGGTACATACCAGTAGTTGGAAAATTCCAACTATTGCAGCCTATATTGCTACAGCAAAAGCACTGAAAAATTGCAAATAAAAAAATAAAAAATAAAATGTCGCTCGCTTGCGTAAATTTTGTTTAATACTACTCATGAGAACCACTTAATATATTTTTATTGGCCTAACGTCCAATTAAACACACACATTGCTGCATTTGGTTGCTAAGAAGGGGCCAAACAAAGCACTCTGTGCTTTTAACCCAAGAAAACATTGTTTTATTCTTATCTGACCTTCAGTCTATTAATGATGAAATATTTCTTAGAAATATTTCTTACTGCGTATCATGAAGATGCCAAAGTACTGGCTTTGATATTGTTCCCGTCCAAAATAAACTGTACACCCCTCTGTTATACCTCTGATGTTTATGTTACTGCTGCCCTTGCATCCATGTCACTATTTCTCAATTCGTTTGCAAAGTTAGCAAAGTGAGAAAAATGAGCAATGTCGAATAGTAAGGTGAAATTGGATTTTACATGTCTCTTTGTCAGTTAGTGTGTTTGTCTATTTAACGCAAGCTAACGTTCGTAATTTTGTTCTGATTTGGTTGACATTTTATATCAAGGATGCTGTCATTCAGGAAAGAAACGAGTTTGAAGATGAAATACATTCCTCACACATTTTAGAGACAAAACCAGTTCCAAGATGAATTCCATGTATTCATGACGTTTAAATGGTTGCCCTCTACTGTGCACACACGAGTGTCTTTTTGGCCAAGTGAACGAAGCGAGAATTTTGTTTTGATCTGGTAGGAGTTTCACAACAAGGGAGCTTTCGTGCATGCAATTCACGAGTTTGTAGATGAAATTCCAACATCAAATATTTTTTTTAGATATAATTGCATTGTCTTCAGATGGCTAAGCCGCTTTAGCAGCTGGATTAAGTGACCCATGTGTCTGTAGCTAGAAATCCTGACCACTACATTAAAAAAATCAAAGCTATGTGAAAGGCCTTTTAGTGTCGCCAACCTGAGAGGTGTAAAAGGACTGGACCATCTATTACGCACAGTAGCTATTTGTACAACTTAGGCTGAAAAAATAGAACAGAAAATACCGGAAATCTCACTACCAATAGAATAAGGAGAGGATTAGAAAAAAAATTGAAATAGAAGGAGTGAAAGTTTTGTATTTAAAGATTGAAACGGTAGCAGACTTGTGCTTCAAGGAAGGAATGGAACCACTAAAGGAGTAAACAAGAGACACATAACTCACATGTAATGTTTAATTGGCTAGAAGGATAGATATACATTTTATTTAAACTATACAGTTTGAAATATATCTGTTAAAATCTATGCCTTAGAATTAATACTGCATACTGCTTTGTAAAGTTTTTGTTGCTTCAATAAATTGCAGGTTTCGTACGTGTTGAACTAACACAGTGTCAGACAGATTTATGTACATTTAATCATGTTCAATTGGAGTCATGATTTTGACGTACTCTCTCTATTCATAGTTTGAATTGATCAACCGAGAGCAGTTACCATGCTTAAGCCGGCAACAGTATGAAGATTGCTTTAAAAAAAAATTTATCGAAGTTAGAGCAAATACAACAACATGCAGGTAGGGTTTTTTTTTTTTTACCAATAGCGAAAGAAAAGTGAACCACTATTTGTATGATGCTTTGATTTTTTTATTAAGTGTTGAACATACTGATCTTTGATTGATGTATTTATTTTCTCTTGTACAACTTGGTACAATAAGATTTAGCACAGATACCCACATAATACAATATTTTCAATCTCCATTTCATCCTTTGTAGTTCGATTTATGCAGCTGTGCCACTCCTCTACATATTATGAAGATAATATATTTTCTATTTCTTTTGTTTTTTTGTTCCTTTCCATCATCTACTAATCCCACCTTGACGACAGAACCCACATTTGTGTTCCATTTGTCCTTTCCATAAAACAACCAGTCAAAAAAGTCATAAATCATACCACTGTGCATGCAATCCAGTGTTTGAATATTAATAATGTCTGTTGATTATGCTTGGATGGAATCAATTTTGAGAAACTTAGGTGCAAAAACACCAACTTTATGACCCAGAAACATGATGCAACTTGTAAGCATGCGGGCTCTCCAAAGGTGCACATTAATGTCATGGTTTCTAGCTATTGCTTTACAGAGGTTTCTAGTTCCCATTCCTAAACTATTCCATCTTTATACTTAAAATTTGGTATACACCTGGTCGGAGTACCTTTTAGGAACCTATGAAGTTTCAACGTGGATAACTGAGTGTTTAAATTGAGATATGAGAAGGGTTAGAGTTCGTGTTAACATGGGACGAAAACCCCGAATCTCCTAAACCACTGAGACCGTGAATCTTCCCCTTACGCAACCCAGGTGAACAAAAATGACTCAGTCTATGCTCAGGAAATTTCATATGCATCACATTTACTCTTTATATTAGTATTAAAAAACGCTAAGGCTTATAAAATACGGATGTAAGCCTTAAAAAACTTAAAGCTTTAAAGGAACAGATATTGGAAAAAGACATGTAAGCCATCAGCGTCGCACTAATACGTGTAAAAGAATCTCCAGCGACCCGAAAAACAAGCTGGAGCTTCTTTTACACGTATTAGTGC